>SNQJ01S0181389.1:0-19277 GCA_010110895.2 Picea sitchensis
AATCATTGGATCTAAAATAAGATATACATTATGAACCATTTATCTTATTTTGTGCTATTTTTATTTAGACGATAACACATCATTGTGCCAAGTTCGTGTCATGTGTGCTTCACTTGTGCTTGTAGGGTCCTCAATGGTTGTAATACCTACAGGAGATGATGAAGATTGCTAATGCCTCCACCATCTAATACATCATTAATTCCTTGAACCATTGGATAGTATGTGTTAGAGTGTAGGACAAAAGGCACTAAAACTACGTCTCTTTCCAGTGATAATTCTTGTTGTATTTTGAGAAAATTTCATGACATCATCACAATTCCACTGCGATTAGATTTTCTTGTGCAATTCATGAACAACCAAAAACTCTTGACCTTTTTTTTCTAGATATAACAAATATGATATGAAATGGAGAATTTTGAGTGCAAGTATCAACTGCCTATGTGTAGGAAACACCTTTCCATCATTTAGACTTGGGTGGGTGCAAGCTACTGATTGTCTCTTATGACATGTTAGTGGCAATGCAAACATGGAAAAACAACAATATGTTAACTTGGAGGGATTATTCAAGTTACTTTTACAATGAATTTGAATATGATGTAAACACATGAAATGTAGGAAATCTAATTATCTTTCTGAATATATAATTTTTGTTTATAGAATTTGTGAATAGTTATATGAAATTTGAGTTTTTATAACAATGTTATGTTATTTTTCAATAAAAATATAGTGTATATGTTTTCTCTAGTGTGGGTGTTGAATACCTTAACAATGGAATTTCCTTAAAAAAATCTATAATTGTAGAGAACCCATTCTTCTAGTGCGAGGTATTTTTTCAAAATGTATAATATTAATTTTATATTCTTTTAAAATTATGAAAGTCATTGTATCATTGAAATTACAATGTCTTGCATTAGTGTAGGCTATGAGGGTATTAACATTATCAAAATTTTATTTTTTATTTTTTGTACATTGTAGATCTCAATCTCTTCTAGTGCATCCTATAACTTATTTTAAAAATGGTGAAGCTTATAAAAATTTATAGTAGAAATAAAAGAGGCATGTATTTTAGGATTCTAATAGATGTTGAGACAAAAATATATTAAAAATAGTAAACAATATCAATTTTTTTAAAATTATATATTTGGAATTGGCATACTCAACTCTATATGTGTATGTAATTTTTTCGACAACATATTTTTGTAGTAGCCTATAGAAAATAACGTAAAAAATAGAGATATTGAGAGGTATTCTAAAAATGGAGTTTTTAGTGTATTTGTAGACCAAACCACCAAGTTTGTCATCCCAGACCTAAACCTGAAGAAACCAACTCAACAAATACATACCCTAGAGTAATCACTGCCACCGAAAAAGAAATTAATTGAAAAGAGCATGTGTGTGTTTCAAGAACACACACACCCTTTAGGAACACACATACATTTATGGATCATGCATTTGTTCTTACTAACACAACATCTATAACATGCCCAATATAATCCCTGGTTTAATTAATGCATAATGTAGATATAAATGTGGCTATGGAAAAACAATGTAAATGTGAAATGTATTTCTTGAATTGTAAATAAATATAATGTAATATTAGTTTATAGGATATGGACAAGAGGGGGAGTGCCTAGAGAGTGTCCAAGAAGGATCCAAAGGGAAATAATTTATGGGTATTAATTCAAAACCATTTTTTGGTTGAGTGTATGAGAGCCCAATCATTGAATATTTGATTTAGATTATTTTGAGAACGACATGAAGAAAAAAATATAACCGATATATAAAAAGGAAATACACAGAGATAATGCAAAGAACACAGAAATATAGTGAAACCAAACTTCTATTAATGAACAAGAGAGAGAAAAACATTCTAGAACAAAAATGCAGAGAACACAAAAATCTAATGAAACCTAACTTCTATTAATGAACAAGACAGAGAAAAACATTATAGAACAAAAACTGGCAGAATGGGGTAGCTTATGTCTGAAAAGAAAGAGATGTTGGGTACGCTTCATTCACAAAAATATTTACATCATAGTCCATTGCATGCTTAAAGGGTCGAGTCCTTCACCTCAATTATATATGAGAGAGTGAGAGGAGAACAATTATCATGATGCATGTGGGATAAATTGGACTAAGTTTATAAAATTCCATAGGCATGTAAAACACTAGGACTTCCCATGTAGTCACCCATCCCAGTGCTACTCTAGCCTGAGCATGCTTAACTACAGAGTTCTAATGGGATCCAATTCATTAACGCCACGTTTTAGGCATGTATATAAAACCACTAGGAAATCATTACATGATGTCTGCAATTAACAAATGAATATGACATTACATTCCATTCCCCATCAAAAGGGTGATCATGATGGTTTATCAAAACCATAGGCTCAAAATGGTGATTCACTGGAAAAGGTGGATGGCCATAGAGATCCATCTGGATCATTCCTCCCCCCTTAGGAAGCAATGGTCCCCATTGAGTCAAGTTCCCATGGGATATGGGGAGACTTTTGCTAAATCTGAAGCTTGGTGCATTGTTTGCCTTGCTGAAGAAGTTTTCCTTCTTAGCCTGTTGAAGGTTGTCATGAACCTGTTGTTGGAGGGGTTGGATATATTCAACAAATATAGCTGCATGATCTACATGAGTGTGGGAGGACTCTGTCAATGAAGATGCAACATGAAGAGTATGAAGGGTTTTTTTATAACCTTGCTTCACTGGGCAGTGTGGAGTCACCCTCATAGGTGCAGCAAGAACATCTTGGTACTCTTCTACAATCTTATCGATTATATTATGTTGGATAGAAAGGTATTGGGTTGAGTTTGTAGTGGTTGTAGTGGTTGCAGTGTCCTTCTATTCACCTTCTGATCATATTGTGAAGAGTCTAAACTTTTTAGTATAAGAGATTAATTTGTGGCATTATTTTGGTGAGACAATAGTCGGAACTACCTCTGGTATCATGTATAGCTGACCCCCCAGAGTAAAATGATGCTATGGGGTTGAGACTCATAAACATCATGATACATCCACATATATGAATAGCTTAATAGAACATCACATACTTCCAGTGGGGCAACATCACACAATACCTCATCCTTGAAGGGATTAATGTTCTAGGACATGCGACACTGCTAGATGACATGAAGATATTGACCTTGGTGAAGCCATCTGATGTTGTATGGTTGTAGGTGTGGTTTTTTTGGAAAATCCAACTGCTTGACAACCTATGTTGAGATGATGTTCTTTTGGCTTCCGCTATTAACAATAAAATGCAACGGGGTCCCATTTACCCACATTTGTGAATGGAAGAGTCGCTCCCCCTCCTCAGGATCCTCTTCTAATTGGATTGTTGCAGTTGCGATAGTAGCAGTTCATTTTGCATAAATGATCTATCTCCTTTTATTATTTTCTAAATCAGATTCCAAGTCGGGGTTCGACCCTTTTTCTTTGAGTTCAGCCACCAATGATTTTATTGAGAAAAATTCATCAATGTTGTGCCAAGAGATGGTGTGGAACTCACACCACTTTTCAATGTATTTCTTAGACTTCCTGTTACCCTTATTTTGTTGAATCTGGGATTGGATATATTGAGGTTGGCCTTCGTTTCTCAGCCCTTCATTTTGTGAGTTATATTTTTCTTTTCCATGCTTCTCCCACTTACTCTGCTACTTGAATTTCTATTCCATTTTGACTGCATATCGATAAGCAGCTCCTAATGAGGAGAAGTCTAAGAAATCCATATCTGTTTGGATGTACCTATGTAGACCGTTGTGGTACATCAAAACCAAGTGTCTCTCAGAGTCTTTGATACCCAGCTTTGAGTGAAAGGTATGAAAGATGTTGGTGTACTCTGACACCATTTGGTCTCTTTTCTGACGTAGAGTTGTCCATCTCATGTATTGGTCATCATATTTTCCTCCTTTAGGGCATCCACAAAGGCCTCCCAAGTGGGTTCTCTCCCAAATAGTGTACATTCATCCACAGTTTACCTCTCCCAGTAACCTTCCCACGAAGCTCATATGGGGAAGTGATTTAAGGAATGTGAAGGTGATATTTTCATTGTCAAATTTTTTTTGGACAGAGTAATAACCATCTAGCAAATTCAACCATTTTTCTAGAGAATCTGCATCTATCTAACCTTCAAATAAAGGGATACCAAAATTGAATTCCACCTTGAAGGGTGTTGCACTTGCAAAATGGCTTCTTGTTGAATATGGCTCAGTCGACACCATCGATAGTCTTCAAAGGATCTGAGCAAAGTTGTCCATCATCTTGTTCCTCTGTCACACGAGGGATTCCTCGAGCAACGTCTTGAAAGGATCTCCTGCTTTGTCATATCTCTTTTCTTCCACCATGGGAGGTCTCTTGGGATGGAAAGAGCATTTTTCCTCAAGAAAAATTAGCTCGAGACCCAACTCTCTATACCTTGACCTCGTCAGGGACCTCCTCTAAGAAACGACAAGGAGCATCCTGCTCTGATACCATTGATTTAGATTATTTTGAGAACGACATTAAGAAAAAAAATATAACCGATATATAGAAAGGAAATACACAGAGATAATGCGAAGAACACAAAAATATAGTGAAACCCAACTTCTATTAATGAACAAGAGAGAGAAAAACACTCTAGAACAAAAACTGGCAGAATGGGGTAGCTTATCTCTGAAAACATCTGAAAAGAAAGATATGTTGGCTACACTTCATTCACAAAAATATTTACATCACACTCCATTTCATGCTTAAAGGGCCTCCTTCACCTCAATTATATATGAGAGAGTGAGAGGAGAGAAATTCCCATGATGCATGTGGGATAAATTGGACTAAGTTTATAAAATGCCATAGGCGTGTAAAACACTAAGAATTCCCAAGCGGTCACCCATCCCAGTACTACTCTAACCTGAGTGCACTTAATTGTAGAGTTATATTAGGATCCGGTGCATTAACGCTATGTCGTATGCATGTACATAAGATCACTAGAAAATCATTACATAATGTCTATAATTAACAAATGAATATGACACTACATTCCTTTCCCCATCAAAAGGGTGAATATCATGGTTTATCAAAACCATAGGCTCAAAATGGTGATTTAGTGGAAAAGGTGGATGGACACCGAGATCCATCTGGATAAATATCTGTCATAGGGTGGGTGTGAGAGTCACATCCCATAGTTATTGGAGAGCATGGGGATGAAGTTCAATCAACTTTGGGAAAAGCGAGTAGTCAAATATATTGGGAAATGTGAATAAATTTGTATGGTTAGTAATAGGAAGTTTTACAAGTGGATTTTTTTACATGAACAACAAGAAGAGAAGAGGGGAGAAGAGATTTGGAGCTGGAACAACAAGGCTAGGCGAATTCTGGAGCACGTTGTAGCATGTTTGGAGCATTTTGGAGTTGGAAATTGAAGAGCCAAGTTGTCAGACCTGAAGAATGAACTTCTAGGTGAGTTGCAATGTATGAGCGAGTGTTTTCTATTTTTTGTTCTAGTAGTTTTTCTTGGTAGTGATTGCCCTTGATTTCCAAGTAGAGAGATTCATAGCTACCTGAGCCAGAGAGACCCTGATAACTGAATGGGACACACGATGGACTGAGAGAAGTGAAGGGGTACATTCCTTGGATTGGGTAGGTCATGAGGAAGAGAGTTGGAGGAAATTTGATATAGTTGTAGGATAATACCAGTGGGTTGTGTGATATTGAGATGTGAGGGTATTATGAGAGGCAACCTTGTTTTTTGTATTCCTAGCCCTAGCTCAAGGGTGACTTGTTGTTGAGATTTGGAACAACGGGTCTATGGTTGGGTAGAACATCCTTCCTAGGAAGGTGGTTGCAGAAACTCTATTTTAAAGATAAGTGTTTATCTATATTTTTGAGTTATTTAAGAGTTCATGGATTTGCATTTCATCCTTGGATGATAATGGTTTTATATGATGCTATAGATGTTTTATCGGTTTCATTTATTCTTGTTTAGAATGTTGTAGTTGCATTTAATTATGGTCATTAGAATATGGTTGTAAATGTGAATAACTTTTAGCTGGTAAGCTACATGAATCAATTTAGGGAAATATTTTTGCAAATTTATGTGTTTTTTCGTGTAGTAATGTTCCATGGTTAATCTAGGGAACATTACAGAATGGTATCAAAGCTTAAGGTTCAACATTGATCTTGTATGGGTGTTGGAGTAGGCTATTTTTCATAAGTCTTGGGAATCACACAAGAACGAATTGCGCGAAATTTTGGCTAAGGAGTAGTGCACACACAAAGCAGTTGGAGCATGTTCAGGATTTAGTGTGCAAAAGAAGGAAAGTAGTTAGGATTTTGGGGAATTTTGTCCACATTGTAATGGGTTTAGAACTATTGTAAAGATATAAATTGTAGTGGGTTTTTGGGTAGAAGTAGTTAAGTTTTGAAGTTAGTTTTGGAGTGAGAGATTGAGTGAATAGTTAGCTAAGTATCCGGGTTTTATGAATGATCACTGAGGTTTTTCAGGACTTAGGCTCGCACTGCAGCAGAACGAATGAGGCAGGTTTGGGTAATGTTAACTAATACATCTTATTGTAAGTGAAATGTGCAACTATAAGGAGATTGCTAATGAATAAAATGAGAATCCGACCGTTGTGGACATAGCCTAGTGTGGGGTGAAACACATTAAAACCTTGTGTCTTGATGTGTTTTTTTGTGTGTTATGATGCATATGATGTTTATCGTTACTGCATAATGAAGATAAAGGTATAGTATTCTTAATATGCTTAATGATGAATGAATGAAGTTTGAGTGGAGTCATTTATTACATATGGTATATTGAATGATAATAAAGGTTAAGTAACAAAAAATGCACACACAGTAGATGAATGGATAATGCATAGTATGGTTATGTTGAATTTCTCACTTCTCCTCATCACTGCAAAAACTTGGTTCTTGCAACCCCTCTAGACGCCTCAGGTGAGACTTCACTTGCTTGCAGGTGATGCCAAAAGGGTCGATTTATAAGATTTTTTTTTGTTATTAATGATTACCCCAAGTTTGCCCACTGCATATTTACATGAACCTTTTCCTACGCCTTTTACCAATGAAGTATTGTAAAATGTACAGGGTCAAGATGCTTACTCTTTTATGGATGGATTCTCAGGATACCAAGAGATCAGGATTGTGCAAGAAGACCGATATAAGACAACATTTGTGACATAATGGTGTTGTTACCAGTACACAATTATGATGTTTGGGTTGAAAATGAACCAACAATATTTTCCAAAGTAGTTTTTGCAGCTTTGAAAGAGTTCATTCATAAATTTTTAGAAGTGTTCTTAGATGACTGGATAGTATTTAGTCTATTGAAAAATCATATTGAACTTTTGTGGTTAATGTTGGATAAGTGTAGGCAATTCTAGATCTCATTGAATATGAAGAAATGCATTTTTTTTGTGCCTTTTGGAATCTTCTTGGGCCATGTGGTTTGTAAACATGGATTGTTAATGGACCCTACAAAGATAATCGCGATTGTTGATTTTCCACCACCAATTTAAGTGTGATAGTTGAAATCTACATTGGTTCATACATGATATTATAGAAATTTTATCAAAGGATATGCACATATCACATACCCTATGGAAAATTTACCGAAGAAGGAAGTGAGGTATCAGTTGAATGACAATTGTCAAAAGATTCTCGATAAATTGAAATAGAATATGGTCACCGCGTCGATTCTAGTTTTTCTTAACTGGAGAAAATCATTTCATGTACATGTTGATGCATCATTGATAACATTAGGAGTATTTTTGGCATAGCCAGGTGAAGGAGTTAGACCACCTGATTAAATTCGCTAGTAGGGAGTTATCATCTACAGAACAAAACTATACTATGATAGAATGAGAAGGTTTGGTGATGGTGTATTCATTGCGTAAGTTTATAAATTACCTAATTGGATCTCACTTCAAGATGTATAAAGACCACTATATGCTGAGATCCCTAGTGAACAAGACAATGTTGGGGAGTATAATTTGTAGATGGTTATTATTGTTCTAGGAATATGACTTCGAGGTGATCATGAAACCAAGAAATTTTAACTCAGGACATGATCGTTTTCCGTGCATATTGTCAAGAGAGGATGCATGCAACTTGGATGATAGTTTACCAGATGTGCACTTATTTGCAACTCAGATGGTGGATGACTCTTTTGTAGAAATAGTTCAGTGTTTTAGCAAAGGAGTGTCCCCATCAGAATTCATACTGGCATAGAAGAAGAAACTTGTAGGGAAGGCAATAGACTGCCAGCTGATAGTAGGAAAACTTTACAAGTTAGGAGCAGACAATATTCTGTGACATTGTGTATTAGAGAATGAAAGAAACATGGTACTATTTGAGGCACATGAAGGGGTTGCAGGGGATCATTGTACAGGAAAGGAAACAAATTACAAGATTATGCACATAGAATTATGGTGGCCTACCCTTCATGGATATGCAAAAGAATTTTTCCAGAGTTCTGACATCTATAAGAGACTTGGGAATCCCTCTAGGAGAGATGAAATTCCCTTAGTTCCACAAATGACATTACAAGCATTTGAAAAATGTGAAGAGGAATTTTTTGGGTCGACTAATCCACCAGTTAAGAGGTCGAGACCTAGGTACATCATTATTTCAACAAACTAATTAACCTTATGGGTCAAGGAAGAGGTAGTCATATACTATAGTGCAGAGATAGTTGCATGATTTTTATTCAAAAATGTAGTCACACGGTTTGGATGCCCAAGAGTATTTATGAGTGATCATGGAACTTAATTTGTGAATAGGACTATTGCAGCATTAACAGAGGAATTTTATATCCATCATCATAAGAGTACACCATACCATCCCCAGGAAAATGACACAGTAGAATCCTTCAATAAGATTCTAGAACATGTGATGAAAAAGGTTTGCAATGTAACTTGGAATGAATGAGAATTGAAGGTTCCAACAGTATTATGGGCATATAGGACCATAGGAAATAATATGCCAGGACACACTCCATTTTGGTTGATGTATGGACAAGAAGATGTGATGCAAGAGAATCATCATCAACATTCATCAAGCCGAGTGTAGGACAACTTAGCATCAAGTGCGCATTCAAAATGTTTTGAGACCCAAGGAGAGTGCATCAATTTGATATTTTGAAAATATTGTAATTAAAGGAGATTTTAATGTTTTGAGTCTTGAGCCATTATATGAGGCCACCAAAGATTGTAATTTTCTTAATCTTTAGTTGTAGGATTGTACAGATATTGAGCAGTGA
The DNA here is from genome assembly GCA_010110895.2 of Picea sitchensis. Classification (NCBI taxonomy): domain Eukaryota; kingdom Viridiplantae; phylum Streptophyta; class Pinopsida; order Pinales; family Pinaceae; genus Picea; species Picea sitchensis. Next base: position 9,264 of record SNQJ01S0181389.1, read on the forward strand.
CTCGTATCTGAGTTGGAATTTCCATCTATTGTAATAAGCCTTAGTGGGAAAATTCTTTGATTATGATATGATAACACTAGAGTAGTGGCAAGGAAGGCTCGAGAAGCCCCTATGTGTATAAATATATGTAATCTATGCCAAAATGAGGCTACTAAAGATAATTGTATTTTGTTGATGAGAATTGTTATTTGTTGCTAAAGTTATTGTGAATTATTGTCAAAGAGAGGTTGAGAGCTGCAAGAACTCTTTGTAAGAATAAAGGAATGTAATAGAGGAGGGTTTCTTTTAGACTTTGAGTTTGTACAGGTTTTCTTATGAGTTAATTGGGTAATGTGCGTTATTTTTCTTTCTATTTTTGACATGCATGTGTGAGCATTTCATGGTTAATTGAATGAACCAATAGTGTTCTTTAAGTTTCAATTGTTTCTCTTCTGAAATACTGGTGCAAGGAGTGAACAGTAGCCACACAAGGAGTACGAGGGCATAGTTGTTTTCAGACTCAGAAGCTCAGAAGAGATAAAGTTGAATTGTGTAGAGTGAGTGCAAGGAGTGCACATATACTCATCCGAGTATAAAATCTTGAGAAGATCCTTGCAAGGTGTGCACAGGGCCGACACTTAGTCAAGTGTTGTAGAGTCTTGGAGATGACGAGCACAAGGAGTGCATGAGAAGATTTTCTTAAAACACTTCAAGTGTCAAGTTTCAGAGGAGCACAAGGTGTGTGTAGAAGACCCAAATCATTTAAGTGTTGAAATCTCAAGAGGGAGAGCAACCATAAGTATTTGAAGGGAAGAATCTTTTCATTTTCAAGGTCAAGTGGATGAGATCCACTTGAGGAGGAGTTAAACCTTTCCTAGATGTCAGATATGGGAAAATTGCGTGGGTATTAACCCTTGAATTCCTTCGAACTCCGCGTGTTCAAATATTTTTGAGAAAGTGTTGTGTAGGAGACAAATTTTCTGAAGTTTTGCGATCTAGAGTGAATCTGGACCGTTCATCTATGAGGACATGTGTCCATAGTTCGGAGGACTGACTATTTGGGATAACTAGAGCATGGTTGCAAGGACATATAAGACTCCTGAAGTTTCAAAAATAAGAATACATCCCAACCATTGATAGACGAGGGACACATGGCGATAGATATTGGAGTATGGGGACTAAACACTCAAGAAGGTTTAAGGTGTATTGTGTTTTGGGTTGAAAAATATTGAATGCTTGAAGGCCAGAGTAGATCTCGACCATTGGTTAGGAGGGACATGTGGAGAGTGGATCCATCCTCCGCTAATTTGGTGTTCATAGGTATTATGAGTTGGAGCAGCCAGAACTCCCAAATTTCGGAGTTCTGAAGAAAATCATAATCATTGATTGTGGATAGGATGAGAACCGTCGATCCGTTTCCTTTCACGAATTTGGGAATTCGTGAGTTTGAAAGGAAGTATAAGTTGGGATTTGAAAGGTCCCGGAGCTCAGAGCGTTGAAGCTTTGAATTCTTTGGTAAAAAGAATATTGTTCCATGGTTTTGGATGAGAGTTGTGTGGAGGACTTTGCTGGCATATAAGGACCCTCGCTAGCATATTTTAAGTGTGGGGAAAAGGTAAAGAACCTTTGAAGAAGAATTTTGAGGGATCAATAGGATTCTGAGAGCTAATTTGTCTCCATACTGTGAACGATCCTAGACCGGGAGGTCGTGAAAGCCCTTGGGGAGGTGGGGAATTGCGTCAAGATATTATGTCGATGGAGTTTATTGTACCAAGTCTGTGCATTTCTATGATGGCATAGATTACATATTTAGGCATAGTGGAAAAAATACTATCAAAAATAATGGAAATAGAAGAAGATCATTTTTTCGCAGGTTTCCATCAATAAGTACAAAAATCACGTAAGAAAGCTTGGTATGACATACATATAAAACAAAAGAAATTTCATAATGGAGACTTATTGTTACTTTATGATAACAAGTTTCTGAAACACCTAGGGAAGCTCCAGATGCATTGGTTAGGACCATACATGATAAGGTTCATTACTGAAGCAATTGTTTTTCATCTGGAGAACTTGGATGGAGAAATTATGGAAGGACAAGCTAATGAAAGTAGGATGAAACTATATAGGGAAAATCATGCTTTTGCGTACTAGTCTGAACTACACAGAATGTGTACCACAGTGTATTATAGGGTAGGTAGAAAAAGAAAGTCAAAGTGAACAAAAGAAGAAAAAGAAATAAAAGTGTTTGAATTATGAGATAGAAGGTTGGAAGCTAGAGAACGTCACAGTGACAAAGTAAATAGGGAGGATCTGTGTGTAAGAAGGAAGATTGGAATGCGATAGAAGAAGATTCATAAAGCGAGAAAATAATTTACGACAATCCATGACGAGACATGCAATAAAGAGTGAACATGACGATGAAGCATGTAGATTTTAACCTTGTACAATATTTTACTACAAACATATTTTCAATAAAAGAACAAAAAATATACAATGGAAAATACACACATTACACAAATATTTTTCCCCTGGAAATCCAAACCGAGAAAAACAACATATTTTATATTCATTCATAGTGATACATTTTTTACAATACAATATATATATAGGAGTCAATGGAATCTAAAACCCTAACCCAATGACCCGGATTAGTCAAAAAACCTAATTCCTTAACTAGAAATAGAAAACCATCGACAAAAACCATGTGCTGAAAAAAAGTCCAACAATGGACACAAAAATCAAGGTGACATGAAAAACGAGGCAAAATGTGACACATTTCTCGAGGAATTTGTTTTTTCTCAGGGGTGCTACCCCCGAAACTCTGCATGCCCATCACAATGTACCAAACACTAGGGCTAGTCGTGCAAAGAATATAACAAATACCCAATATTCTCCTACTTGTTTTATTTTCATATAGGGGATCACATGGTTACATAGTCAACAATCTAGGCAAGCAATGCCCATGGATCCTCTACACCAAGAGAACTTCTCAGTGCACGCATATTTTGTTAATGAATCTGCAACATTCTTCAAAGTGTCCACCTTCATCAACAACACTTTATTTTCTTCAACCATGTCTCTCGCAAAGTTATATTGAATATCAATATGCTTTGTCTTTGAATGATAAGCCAGGTTCTTCGCCAGAAAAATTGCACTCTGACTGTCACAATATATCCTTATAGCTTGTTCTAAAAACCCAATACTTTAACACAATATTTGTAACCATACTTATTCCTTAATTTCATGAATGGCTTCCATGTATTCAACTTCTGTAGTTGAAAGTGCCACTACAGACTGTCTTTTTCTCATCCAACTAATTTCTCCTCCAAACAGGTTAAACACATACTCGCTTGTAGATCTCCTATGATCGAGATCTCCAGCCCAGTCTGCATCCACAAATCCATGTATGTCCAACACTATGTTCAATACTAGTCTTCCTTGGTAGCACAATCCATAGATAATAGTGCCACACAAATACCCAAAAACCCTTTTTACTATTTCTCAATGCTTCTTCCTTAGTTTTGACATATACCTGCTCAAAAATCCCACTGCATGTGTAATTTTTGGTCTAGTACAGACCATTTCATACATCAAACTACCAACTACACTCGCATATGGAACATGATAAATGTCCTTCTCCTCTTCCTTTGTCTTGGGATACTGATCTGCAGATAACTTTACACCAACAAGAATAGGGACCTTGACTGGTTTACATTCCTACATATTAAACCTATGCAATATTGTCTCAACATATTTTCTATGATTTAACTAGAGTTTCCTCTTTTTCCGATATCTTTTAATTTCCATGCCCAAAATGAAATTTGAAGCATTGATATCCTTCATGTCAAATTTAGAGGACAACTGGTTTTTCACATCCTGGATAATCTCCTTGTTCTTTCCTATCAACAACATGTCATCCACATACAAGACCAAATAAATCAAATGATCACCAATTAATTTAAAATACACACAATGATCCTCTTTGCCTCTTGTGAATCCAAGTCCCAGCATATAAGTATCAAATTTTTTATACCACATCCTTGGTGATTGTTTTAAACCATACAAGGACTTTTTCATCTTGCATACCAACTCCTTATTTCCCTTCACAACAAAGACTTCTGGATGCTTCATATAGATTTATTCTTCCAGATCCCCATGTAGGAATGTTGTCTTCACATCCATCTATTATACCTCAAAATAAAATGTACCAGCTATTATCTTATAGAAGTTAACTTGGAAACATGAGAAAAAACTCACCAAAATAAATTCCTTCAACCTGGGAATAACCCTTTGCTACTAACTGAGATTTGTATTTTTCCACTTTTCCTTCTGCATTTAGCTTCTTTTTAAATACCCATTTTCTTTCAATGGGCTTTCTTCCAGTCAACAACTCCACTAGATCCCAAGACTCATTCTTATCCAAGGCTACCATTTCTTCATCCATGGCCTTTTTCCATAGCTTTACATCCTCTAAATCCACTGCCTCCCTGACAGTTCGAGGATCATCATTAGTAACAAAAAAAGAAAAATTTGAATGGAAATAAGATGGAGTATACCTTTTCAGTAGCCTTATTTCTCTAACTGATCTCCTTAATACTGGAGTATGAGGATATTCTTCTTTTGATTCATGTTCTTCTGTAGATTCTGATTCATCATCCTTTAAATCAAACTCTATTTTCTATGGTTCTTCCTTACTTGGTAGGACTTCTTATTTAATAAAATCCTTCATTTCTCTAAATACCACATCTCAGATATACCCAACCTTCTTAGTTTTTGGGTTCCAAAGCTTATAACCTTTGAGACCATATTTATACCCAATAAAGATACACTTTTCATCCTTCTTATCTAGATTACTCCTATTTTCCTCTGGAACATGAAAATTGGCCTCATAAGAAGGTATAGGAGTAAGCTAGATAATGAGGGTCTTCGACTACTACATAGTAAAGGTATGGTTAAAGGTTTCTTACCAGTCCATACCTCTTGTGGAGTCTTTTCATCCAATGATGATGAGTGTGATTTGTTGACTAGGTAACATGTAGTACCCACTGCCTTTGCCCATAATTCTTTTCCTAACCCGACACCACTAAGCATGCACCTTGCTTTTTCCATCAACATCATGTTCATCCTTTCTGCAAATCCATTCTGCTGAGGTGTATATGGAGTATTATTTTTCCCTTCTATACCACACTTCTTACAAAATTATTCAAATTCATTCCTACAGAACTCTCCGTGATTATCTTTCCTCAACACCTAAATTATCTTCTATGTTTGATTCTCAACAAGAGCCTTAAACTCTTTAAAAATGTCAAAGACTTCATATTTATTCTTGAGGAAATATATCCAAGAATTCCTCAAGAATTCATATATAAATGAGACATAGTACACAGATTTTCCCAATGATGGAACCGACACATGTCCAAATACATCATTGTGAACTAGTTGTAAAATTCATTTTTCTCTCATTGCACCAGAGAGGAATCTTAGCCGATTCTACTTCCCATATACACAATGTTCACAGAAATCAAAACCCGACAAGATTTAGACATACCTTCAACCATACCTTTATCTTGTAGTAGTCAAAGACCCTTCTCTCCGATATGCCCTAGTATTTGATGCCACATCATAACCTTTTCTCTAGAGATTGCAGGAGTTATTTATTATTCAAATCAAATATCAGGAACAATGTAAATATTACACCCATCACTAATAATGCTTCCTTGTATCTTATACAGATTTCTAAACTAAACTCCCTTCGGTTCTCCTTGAACCATCCTGCGAGTTTCCTTTTCAAATATTGTTTTTACCCCTACGTCGTCCATTTTTCTTACATAAATCATATTTTTGGGCAATCCTGGGATGTGCAAAACACCAGGTAGTGTTCCAATCCTTCCATATATGAGATTCAACTTGACTTTTCCTTGACCTATGATCCTGGTTATCGAGTCATCACCTAGGAAAACATTACCTCCATCATACCTTTCATATTCACATAACCACTTCCTGTGGGGAGTCATATGAAAGGATGCACCTGAGTCAACCAACCATGCCTCATGATCTGCATGTGTGCTTGAAGAAGTCAAGTACGCATCCCCTCCTTCTTCCTTGGATGTATTTTCTTCTATAGAAGGAGATTCTTCAGATCCCTTCTTTTTCTCAACTTTGGATATACATCGCTTCTTGTATTTTCCTTCTTTTCCACATCTCCAACATACCTTTACAAACTTTTTGGAAGACTTATATATTCCCTTAGACTTAGATCTCCCACTTGAGGACTTAGATCTATTTCTTTCTTCGGAGGATCCTCTTGAAAATAATGCATTTGTGCTCTGTCCTTCCATGTTCTTCTGTCTCATCTCCTCCGACAACAAGGATGAGACCACTTCATCAAACTTCAAGGAAGTTGTATTACTACCTATGGCCACAACTAGACTATCCCATGAGTCTGGTAAAGAGAACAATAAATTGATACACTTATCTTCATCTGAAATTTTAATATCAACAGATACTAACTAACTTACCACAGTATTGAAGGAGTTCAAATGCTCTGCCACCGAGTCTCCATCTCTCATCCTCGGGTTATACAACTTCTTTATCAGGAATATTTTATTTACTAGGGACTTAGACTGATACAACTTCCCCAACTTATCCCATAAATATTTGGTTGTAGATTTCTTTGACACATTTAGTAATACTAAATTTGAGAGACACAGTTGGATTGTTCTCTTCGCCTTCCGATCCAACTTTTTACATTCATCTACTGAAGTTCCTGTAGGTGTAATACCTGGATCCACCACAATCCACTGATTTATGTCCACCAACAGATTTTCCATCTTGAGCTTCCACAACTCAAAATGTTTCACATTAAACTTCACAATCTCCATTTTCGAATCGCTCTCCATTTCTTTTCACCTGAAAAAATCAATACCATAGATATCCCATTGTAACAAAGATTATCACAGTCCCAAGACAAACCATTGACCACAAAGGGATCCCCACGAAGCCAACAAAGCTATGATACCATATGTAGATTTTAACCTTGTACAATATGTTACTAAAAACAAATTTTCAATAAAAGAAAAGAAAATATACAATGGAAAATACACACATTACAAAAATATTTTTCCTCTGGAAACCCAAACCGAGAAAACCAACATATTATATATTCATTCATAGTGATACATTGTTTACAATACAATATACATATAGGATCCAACAGTATCCAAAACCTTAATCCAATTATCTGGATTATTCAACAACCCTAATTCCTTAACCAGAAATAGAAAACCATCAGAAAAAACCATGTGCCAAAAATACGCCCAACAATGGACACAAAAATCGAGGTGACATGAAAAATGAGGAAAAAATGCAACATGTTTCCCAAGGAAAATCAAGCCCCCCCCTCAAGCCCCCATGCATGCTTGGCACAACATAGACAACACTAGGGCTAGTCATGTAAAAAATATAACACATACCCAACAAAGTAGTGGCACCACATATCCATAAATGAAGATTAGCAAGGAGATTTTGACAAGTTGGAAAATCTAATGGATAATTCACCGAAGATACAGAGTTAATGACGTGTTAAGGGAAGTAATGAATGCTAATGCAAGTGGTTTAAATTGTAAGTTTGGGCGCGAATGAGTTTAGAAACAATCAAAAAGTGGATAAAAGAAGTTGAAGGGTCAAATGGGTAAAAGTATAGTTATTTTTATTTCCATAGAGAGAAATGAAAGCATAGAGCATGGAGCTAAGTGAAAGAAGAATAGAGACGAAGACGTTAGTTATAAAGAAGAGTTGTATACAATAATGACACCACCTAAGGTAGCAGCGACATCAACATCAACACCAAAGAAATAGCGTAGTAAGCCACCAACAATATTGGTACAAGTATAGACACTAGGAGCATCAGGGTTGGAGTCGAGCTCATAAAAATTTCCAAGAGATAACATACCACCCAGGAAAGATATAGTGAAACAAGTAAACTTATCAAAATACACTATGTATGAGCTTGTGGAGCCATAAATCCCACCTAGAGTGATCATGGAGGAAGATATGTTAGGCTTGATACTGAGTTTAAAATATGTAGACCATGACATTATAGATGAGAATAAAATTTTGGAGCTAGAACCGAACAAGTATGTGAAGAGGTACATCAGTACAAAGACAAAGATGGTTATGATAGAGCCAGATATATGGGCAACAGGGTTATAGAAATCTAACATTCTAAAATTATTCGATATACCAAACTTTGAGAGGAGTGCAGATATTAATGCCTGCATGAAATTTATTTTCAACTACAAACATGGAGGGTACTTATGGCTTGATAGGCCAGCCTCAATTGATACACACTTTATTGTGCACATTACTAGACTATCGTCGCAAGGGGAGTACCCTTCACCGATATTTTTAAACAAAAATAATGAGAAGGCTCTATGAGAGAGCATGAAAGAAAAGTTTCATACATTCTGGGGACAACACATTTTATATGTAACAAGCATATGTGACACCACAATGAGGTTTGCGACACAAAAATTAGCTTTTAAATTGTTAAGGAAGTGTAGGAGGGACCAAGTGCCAGCAAAATTCATAGTGATAGATGAGAAGTGCATCGAGGGCGTGCAAATGAAATGGGTGACATTTTTTCTCAACCAGTTCTTGATAGAATGTGAAGAGGCACACGCAAAATGGACTGAATTTCACTATGCATAGCTACTAATTCTAATTGCATTATCAACATGGAGAGAGTCGGATTATACACAATTTTTTGGAGTAAAATATAAGACATGTCTAGCTTCTAGATATCAGAACTTATGGAATACTACACACAAGGTGCAACAACTTGACAACAATTTTTATTTTTATATATACAAGAAAATGATTCAAAAAAGAATTCATAGTATGCCATGCATACCACCACAGGTGATCGAAGCATACAAGCCAGTTGTTCTCTTTAATATAGGGTTCCATAACATATATGTGCAAGCCAAGAAGGATCCAAATCAGGAATGGTTTCCCACACAGTACAAGTTAACTGAGGAAGAGATGGGCCACATTATGGAAGATTGAGACGTCAATTGGAAAATCCCATCAACAGAGATAGAGCCAAAGAAACCAGATATGAAATCACCCGAGACTGAAGACATATCAAGTAGAGAAGAAGAAGAAGGGAAAGGGAATGACAAAGGAAAGATAGTCCCACACATAAGAGAGAAGAGGAAAGATTGTACGTTGTAAATCAGACCCGAAATTCTACATGCTTAGGACAGTTGATTCACTTCTACTTTTAGTTTTGTATGTTGATGATTTGTTGATCACCGATTTCTCGACTTCAGTGATTGCTACAGTCAAGAGGATTCTACATGACAGGTTTTTGATGTGGATATGGGTCCGCTACACTTCTTCCTTGGACTCGAGATCAATTAGGATGCATCAGGCATCAAACTATCTTAGGCCAAGTATGCACAAGATCTCCTTGAGAGATTTCACATGACAAACTGCAAGTCTTCTCTGACTCCTTTCCTATCAGGATTCAAACTTGAGGATGGCGGGGAGACTCCACTGGTTGACAATACACTGTACAGACAGCTAGTGGGGATCTTGTTGTATCTCACACACTCCAGACTAGACCTCTCATATGTAGTTGCCGCATTTTCCAGGTTCATGCAAGAGCCACATGAGATACATTAGAAGGTTGTAAAGCGTATCCTTTGATACGTATAGGGCATCATCACCTTTGGGATTCATTATGCAACATAATCTACATTAGATCTCATTGGGTTTACTGATTCTAACTGGGATGGCGATAACAATGATCACAAGTCCACATCTGGTTACTCACACAATTTTGGTTCCGAGCCAATCTGTTGGTCGAGAAAGAAGCAAGATTCCATTTCTCTATTTTCAACCGAGGCAGAGTATAGAGGGTTAGTTTGTTGATACTGAGAGGGGGGTGAATCAGTATCAAGTACAATTAAAAAACCTTTTTCAACTTATACTTAAACCATTCAATTATATCCAATGAGCAATGAACAA
>SNQJ01S0181390.1:7605-26882 GCA_010110895.2 Picea sitchensis
CTATCAAGACCGAGCCAAACCCTCAGCAACAAAGGCGTCCCTCTGAAGCCAAAAACGTGCTCTGATACCACATGTAAGTTTTAAACCTGCGAAGTAAAGCAATGCATATATATTCTTAAGCAATACAGAAATTAATCAATGGTCATACACAGAATACACATAGATCTTTACTGGAAACCCTCAACCGGGAAAACCTTTCTTTTTCATTATATCGAATTTCACCATTCGCCATACAATATATACAATATTTTTAGGCATTCCGTAGATACCAAAACCCTAATCCCTTAATCCGGGATTAATTTACAAATCAGCTAAAAATAGCAAAATCCGCTAAGACGCAGTCATCGTATCTGACGCACCCACCCACACACACATGCAAAGAATATAACACATACCCAACAAGTGTTTCATTCAACTCTTCATGTTTTTTCATTCTTATATTGAATACAATTTTTGATTTGTGCAACGTACATTTCATTTCCTTTCAGCTATTGTATAACTTATTTTTACTGATATGCAACCTGTCAAATAGCTAATGCTTTGGTAAAGATCTGTTTTCTACAACCTGTGGGATTTATTGTGTTTGGATACATGTTTGATGTCTTGAAATGATATTTTAAGTATTGAACTTCTTGCAGCAGATTATTCATTGAGTAGTTTGTTGTTTCTTTCTGTTTTCTATTATTTCACTGGTCTGTCATTAGTGTGCCATTAGCCAAGGAGGGCCCTCATCCATATCATTCTGCCAACCCAACCTTTCCTTTGTCTTGATAGATTAACCCTCTGACCAACCAACAAAAATTTAAAGAAACAATCATTCTAAACTGATAGGTGGCCTAGATTTTCCCTTTAGCAGTCAAGTGCAGACCTTAGGACCAACATCTTCCAAAAATAATATCATCAACAAAAAATTCAATTAATAAAATAATATCTTGAGTTACCTTGATGTAGAGGTTGTTGTCTACACTTACTTTTCCGAAACCTTCTTGTTGTAGATATTTATCCACTCTAGAGTACCATGCTCTAGGAGTTTGTTTTAGACCATAAAAGACCTTCTTAAATTTACACACATAATATGCATTATATGACAACTAAAATCCTTCTGTTTGTTCGTTGTAGACTTCTTATTCAAGTTCCCCATTCAGAAAATTTGATTTCACGTCCATATGATACACTTTAATATTCTTGGAGCATGCATAAGCTAAAAGCAAATAGATTTATTACATTCTGGTAACTGGGGAAAATGTCTCTTCAAATTCGATTCCTTCAACCTGTGCATATCCTTTACATACCAATCTAGATTAGTTCCTTGTAACCTATCCATATTCATTCAATTTATTTTTGAAAACCCACTTTGTGCCAATCACATTCTTATTCTTTGGTCTTGGAACCAATTCCCAAGTTTCATTCTTCTCTATTTGATCCAATTCTTCATCCATGGCCTTATTTTGGAATTAATCCTTATTGGCCTCTTCAAAATTGTTTGATTCAATCGTATATAAGAGTGCTAGTTGTGTTTGTTCTTGTGAATAGGTTCTTCTTCTAGTATCAACTCATGCATCCTTGTTTCCGATAATTTGATCTGAAGGATGATTATTCTGTACTCGTTTGCTAGCTATCTTTGGAGGCACTTGTTGAACTTTCTCTTCTACTTTTTTCTGATCCTCTTCATCTCCCCCTTCTACTTCTTCTTCATCCTCTTCTTCTTCTTCCTCTACATTCTTCAGTCCAAATGGCATGACTATATACTAATAAGATCCTGATTCTATCGTGAATGTGGTCTTATGTATATCCTCCTGTGCTATCTTAATATGATGATATCCTGAGAATCCATCAGTGAATGAGTAGGCTTCGTGGCCTCCTACGCTCTTGAGTACTTCATTCGTGAACGGTGTGGGGAATGGGTTGTGTAGGCATGCATCGTTCAACTTCCTCAAGTCGACGCATATCCTGATCCCTCTTCCCTGTTTCTTGTCCTGTACTACCATCGGGCTTATCCATTCTGATTCTTTGACTGGTTCGATGATATCGGCCTTGAGTATCCTGTCGATTTTGTCTTTAAATTTATGTTTATATATGGGATTCAATCTATACGATAATTTTTAATGGGTCTCACATCAGGTCTGAGTGGTATATTCATTTCTCCTAATTCTCCGGCTATGCCTTTCATCTCTATAAAGGTTGTGGGAAAAAGGTTGTTGTATTCGTGCAACAATTATGTGATACTTTCTAGTGTCTATTCGTGCCAGTAATCTCCAATGCTGACCATTTTGGGTCACTTGATGATCCCTATGTTAACCTTCTTTATCTTGATTGGCACATAGATGACTTCTGACTCTAAGGGTGGTCCTTCCACATCTCTCTTGCCTTTGACTTCTTTGATCTGAATATCGCGTGGATCATCTTCATCCAGAGCTTCCTCCTGTACGTGGTAGCATGATAGTAGATCCTTTACTGTCTGCTTATTTCATTGTTGTACCTCTATGATAGTTTCTACTTTCGATTATTCAATGAATATGACGTTTCTAATTTGTTTTAGGGCCACGTTTATGTTGGGGTTCTCATGGTCGAATGAGAAAGTGACTGTCAAGTTATGTTGGAGTGTTGCCCATGTCCTGGTTCCTTTAGGCATTTCCTGGTCCGTATACCAATTCACTAGTATGCCCTATAAAGTATGAATGAAGTGGTGAGACCATTCCTCCAATGGCGTCATTTTCCACAGCGTTTTACATGCCTCCAAGTGTTCTATTGGTGTTCCTAGTCTGTCATATTTCTGTTGTTTGTAACCTATCTGTTCTGCGCCGAACCTTAAGTGCGGTAATCGCTTACATTGGTACCAATCTGTGATAGTTTCTTTGTGTGAACCCCAGCATATGGCGGGTGTATCCTTTAGTAATAAATACAGTGCTAGAAATCTCTGGGCTCCTAAGACTTAGTCTTCATATTGTGTCAATAAAGTTTCCAAATCATTTAGCCCGTGAAAACTGGGTGGTTCTCTGATTTCTATGCCAATCCACCTTACTGCGTAGTCTATTGTGGCACACCTTCTCATGGATACTTTGTGTAGTCTTTGCTGCCAGTTTTCTAACCCGATGTCTGAGTCTGTTGTGCATGAGGTAATGCTCCACCAACTAAGTACCCCATCTGCAGTTGGGTTTATGTAATCTGCATCATCATCAGTTGTTCTGCACAACTGGCCGATCTCTTCTAAATCCAGGAAAGTGGGTTCTATGAACCTCTCGCCTTCTGATGGGTCGAGTGGGGGTATGAACCTGTAGTCCCCCGAATCAAATCTCATATTTCTGGTTTTCAAGTTAATTATGGCCTGGTTTTCTAATGCCCAATCCAGACCAAGTAGCATCAGGTAAGGTGTTGTGTTGTATACTATTTTGATGAATTCAAAGTCTGCCTTAGTGTGTACACCATCCAAATCTATCGTCGCTCCTTTTATTATGCTTATTGGTAAGACTCTATTTTGATTTGCTATCTTTAATTAAACAGTTGAGTATCCTAGTGTAGGTTCTCCCATGCATTTCCATGTAGCTTTTAGTACATTCACTTCGGATCCTAGATATAGCATGATATATCCCATATTGAAATCCCCAATGTTAGAATTTAATCTAAATTCCCTACTTGTTATTATTCTTCTGTGTAGGTGGTTGATAGATTTCAGTTCTGCCTTTTGTTTCGTCTGACCGCTACATTTTTATAGGATGTTTTGCAATATTTTGAAAGATGAAAGATCACTTAACATTTTGATGCATGATTGCAAAAAGTATTTCATCGTACTTACTTGTTCCTTGGGTTGTATTATGTTGGTATGGTCCAGTGATGGTGGCATTTCGTATTCCAGAGCTTCCTTTCTCTGTTGTGCGGTCAGTGCAATGTTCTCTTTCTGGAATTCTTGTCGAGCTTCTATAAAAATATCCTTCTCCTTATGCACGTTGACCTGCTTCTTGGGGTCGGTGTTCTTCTTTACCCATTGGTTTTGCACTGTTTCTTGTCAAACTGCATCATTTCCTATGTTCGTTTCTCCTCGAGTGACTATATTGATGTTCCACCAGTCATCCCTTGCTTCGGCTAAAATCCACTGAACTTTCTGGTTATTTTGATTCCTTTTTTCCTAGATCTTTCCAAGTAATGCCGGGCATTCCTCCGTATCATGGTCCGATGCTTGACAATACATACAATTCGTTGGTGGCAGTGGGCACTCGCATGCATAATGTCCAAGTTGTTGGCAATTGTGACATGTAACAAGTCCTCTACCCCATATGAAAGATCCTCTAGCTCATCCTACTCCTCTATAAGTTGCACGGTCACCTCGCGGTGGGTTGTATTGTGGTCCCTGATTATACTACGTGATATTGTACTGGGGTTGTGTTGGGTTGTATTGCGGTTGCGCGTTATTGTAAGGTTGTGGTGTTGTATTATATTGCTATTCTGCAGTGCTGTATGGTGTTGGGGCTTGATTGAACTGTGGTGTTGCCTGCCCAGTCATCATTTATGCATGTACCCTATATGCATCTGATGATCTTTTCCACATCATCTCCATAGTTCTGCAATCTTTGTCGTAATGGCCGACTGACTTGCAAAAGGTGCAATATAAGTTCTTTGGGACTGTTTGGTATTTTTGCATCATCGTGAAGTGGTAAGGGTCATGACCCAGTTTCTTGCATATTTCGCACCATAATCCTCCCTGTGGTAGTGGGTTTGGCATCCCTGTCTCCATATACTATGTGAATGTTGTGCATTCATTCTTATGGTGTCCTTTTGTCCTGCAGGTAGTGCACCAAAAAACTTCTCGTTTGTCCTTATTCTTTTTCTAGTTCAGCTGAAATGTTAAGTTCTTCAAATCCTCCTTCAATTCTTTGATAGCAATGTCCTTCTGTTGGTATTGATTCTCTTCTAGTTCCAAGGCTTCCTACAGAGCCTCTGTCTAGGTCTGAAAATTTTGTTGTCATAATGGATATTTTAAGTGTGCGAGTAGTGAGTTGACAAATAGGTGTTGATGTTGCATATCGATCATAAGGTATTTTAAATTTCCTTTTAATCGCGTAACATTTGATCAATCTCCCATATTGATTCTCCTCATTTCTATCTTATTTCAATCATCTCATTCATGTATTGATCCTCTGAACTCAGCTTATGGAACTCATTGATCAATAGTTTATTAATGTCGTCTAGTGCCCTTGTTATTTTGAGAACATTGTTCATGTCTAAACTCATGTACCAGTCTAGTGCATGGTCCCTTAGTATGATCGCTAGTTGTGCGCGTTTGGTGTCTTCATCAGTGACCTGCTTTGCTTCTCAGATATTTGCACAAATGAACAGATGCTTCTCAGGGTCTTCTGTTGCTTCTCCTTGAAAATCTAGTAATCTTATAGTAGGATCATGTCCTGCCATTCCAAATACTGGGCTACTCCCTCCTCTTTGCGGTGTAGATACTTGACTAAGGTTGCATGGACTGGCTCCTCCAGTTGTTGCTCCTTGTATAGATGTACTTCCTATGGTCATACTTCCTCAAAACTTTGGTTGTCTAAACGGTGGTGTTCTCTTTGGTGTATTGGTCGCACATGGGTTTATGGGTTCCACACTGACATTAACATTGAAGGGATGGTTGTCTTCTCCTCCTATTTTAGGGCCTCTTGTTATCCTCTCATATGCGGTGCACAGGATTTACTCAATCTGATCCATAGCCCAGAGATCATCTACCTCTTCCTCATCACTGGCCAAGCCCTCCCTCTCGACTACAACTCTCTTCTTGGTATTCACCTTATATTGGTAGGGTGCTCTGCTATGCGTCATTCCTGATGACGCCAATATCCACTTGAGTTGGTCGTCATCCATCAAGATTGGGTCCAAGGGTTCCTCCTCCTTCGTCACTGTATCCTTCCCTCCTTCCATTCCTCCTCTCTCTGTCAGTGCTTCCCCCCTTCCCCCATGCACGCAGGGAAGTCCAGTTTTATGATTCCATTCTCATTACACCTTTGTTATATAGCAGTATCTTGATATAAGTATATAGTGATCAGATGTACCTTCTTCTAGGTCCTCATTGGAACTCTTGCTCGACTGCGTTGTATGACTTTGCTATGTCTACAACAAATTCTGTGATAAAGCCTGCCACAATACTGTCAAGCCAAAAGTCGACTACGTGGGAGAATTTGTTGTTCACCTGCTGCAGCTGCTGGATCTGTGCTGGAGTCCAATCTAGCTGTCAAATCCAATTCGTCGCATGGTTATCCTTTAACCTTAACATCCACTCCTGTAGTAGATGTGGAAAATCATAGAAAAAGACTTCATGTAAATCCGTAAACACGTATTTATCCAGGGATTTACACGGTGTGATCCTAGGGTTTCTATTGGCTTTCTATGCCAACTCTATCTCTTTAGTCCTCAACTAGCCCTCGATTTCTTATCTCGTGGGGTTCCAAGGTCTCAACATCCCCTTCTAATGTCTCATTGCTCTTATGTTCTGCTCCTTCGGTTCGTATTTATTCCATCTCATCTACTCAGTCCTTTCTTGTTCCTATTAACACAACAACAAAACCATTTGTTGGTTATCAATTCCCTTCTCAGGTTATATGAATCATTGACCGAGGGTTCATGTCATTCAGGGTTCCAACAAAGCCTCTAAAACTATCGGCCCTCTTCGTAAACCAGAAGGAAACCTAGTGCCCAGAAAGCACTATGCAGTCTCACCCGAGATAACTTTAAATGGGTGGTTGTAAGACTCAGGTGTTTACAGCCTAGGACAGACTAGGGGACATGGATTCTTGATTAAGTCCAGATACTGTAAGCGGTAAGGGAAACTACTTATTCCTTGGATTTGCATATGAATATCCAATAGTTTTATTTAAGAAAAGTATAAACAGATTCATAATAATGTATTAACTCATTCATCAAGCTTAACCATTAATTGTTGAAATAAAGAAGAGACATGCATACATTTAACACATTACACAAGTATTACCATGGTTCACCCCCTCCTGGGCTATGTCCACAAAGATTTTTCTCTTGGCTCTTTTATTATGGTAGTTCTATATTCCTAGTGCCACGCGCTTACAATTATCCATAAAACAGGGTAAGATCTATGTGAAGTGAACTACATCATACCAGGCTCCATGGCCTATGGTATAATCCTCAGATCTACCTTCCCTCATATCTCCTTTGCTCAACAACTTACAAAATTGGTTCATATCACTCAAAACATTAAAGAGAATTACTAACAACTACTAACGAACAACCCTATATGATACTTTCATATCTATTTTTATACATTTCAGGCTCTTTAGACTTATTCATAATATTACCAAAACCCTAAGCCTTCTTACATTAGGTTTTTCTCTCATACACGTGTTGTTCCTCCTCCAGATGTCGCTTTCCTTTGTGCACACTTTCTTGTATGCGTGTGTGATTTTATTTTTCCAATTGTTACTTCAGTTTTCTTCATGCTTTCTTTCCCATGATCGGTCTTCTTTCCTCTTTGACCTAGTGCCAACAGGCCCCCAACACTGACATGTGACTCGTCCCGAGTCACCTAGTTTCTATGTGCTTCCTCAATCTCCTTGGTAATCATTTGGAACTGTTCCTGCAACTTTGTTTCTTTTGTCAGTGCTTGCGCGGTTTTATCCTTGATGGTGTCGACTGTCTGAGCTGTCACTTCCTCACTCATTAGTCCTGCACATTCTAGATGAGTCTGTGTTGTTTGGTTTCTAGCTTCTTCTACCTACACAAGTACTTCTTCTACCCATTCCTGCAACGGCTCTATTTGAGCCTGACGCTCCTGTTTCTGTGTTTGTGCAGTGATAAGTGTTGCCTATATCTTATTCATCTCTTTCAATCCCTTGACTCGTTCTATAATTGGTATGGTATTCTGTCACTTCCTGAGTTCTTGTATCATTGCATTGATCCTCTCCTCCTCCTTGTCACAGTTTTGGACTTGTGGATCCTCTTCCAGCCATGTCCAAAGTTGTGTTGCTTTATCTAGTAAGTTGGCTGCTGTGTTGACCTGTTTTTCTAAGTCATGTAGTTGTATTGTTTCTTCCTTATTCCTTTGTTCCTTCACTGCTAGTGGAGTTGTTGGTCTAATCTGTCTGTGGAGTGTCTCGATCTCCTTCTGATACTGATCAATTTCCTGTGCAATATGGACAAACTTCGTTGCGGTTGGGAGTTCATTTCCTTGCACAGTAGTTGGAAGTTTCCCAAAAACTTCTTCCACTCTGCATTCTAGCTTATTTATGCATTCTTTCTCCTCCTTATTTTCCAATTTGGCTTGTGCACAAACTATTTCATGCGCTTCTCGCTTCTGTGTCGCTTGTTGTAGATCGACTAAGTTTTTATGTGCTCGAGACTACATCTCATGGTCGACGCTAACCTGTAGTTTGTGTAATGCTTTTGATGGCATCTGTGTCAAGACCAATTGCATATGATCCAAATCCTTCAGTGTTGTCTGTCCCACAATTTCATCCATTTGCAGCATGCTAGGCTTTATGTAGACCATGGACTGTGCATGTGGAATTGGAAGAACTAGGTCATGTTCTTCTACCTCCACCCTTTCAGTGGTTTGTGTGGTCAATGTCTATATGCCTCTACTACTACTCGTGATTTGGGCTTCCCCGAATTTCTTAAGGAGTTGTCCCATTTCTTCCAGTTCCTTAAGCAGATTATCCCTGTGGTGCACGGCATGATCAAAATCTTTTGTGAGGTAGTCTTGGACCATCCTAGCAATCATCTCTCCATCATCCTCTATGATTGTGTAGTCCAATGGTGGTTGTTGTGCCTTCATTTTATTGCATGGACCTGCATCCTGTACCGTTGGTCTCTTAGTTCCCCCTCATTCCTGTGTGATGGGGTCCGATGCAGTTTCCTGTACTCCCTCAACCAGTTTCCTCTATCCATTGGTCAGCTGGGTGGTTTATGTCCCTCCCTTCTGGGTCCCTGGATTCTCTGAGCCATCGTCTACCTGAGTCAGCTTGGTTTGGCCCATTCTTTGTTTCTTGGGTACTGGGATTTGTGGAGGCTATGTTTCTGCCTGCATCGCCCCTCCTTTTGTTGTTTGTCCCAGTACTCCTCTGGGTATAGTTGGAATCCTCCATTCATCAAGCCATTTGTTGATGATCATGTCGATATCACCCTTAGTGATGTAGTAGCACATCTGTAGCCACTATTTATCCAGGACTTGCCTTGGTTGTATCCACATGGATTTTCGCCTGGCCCAGAAATTAGTGATTCCCACGTATCCTGCGACATCCTTTGGTGTTATTCTCCATGCTCAGCTAATGGCTTCCTGTATCTCTCGTAGGTAAGATTCGAATACAATTCCATTCTTCTTCTTATGCTTGGCTAGTGGCCTAGATATCAGGACATGATATCTTGCTCCTCCTGGCTATGGTGTGGTACCAAAGATGACGTATTATGGTTCTCACCATCCCATGAAATCTTTGAGAGTGATCAGCCATGAGTAATGAAATTTTGTACCTGCATCCTATGCATCTTTGCAGTCTACTTGGAACAATTTTGATAGGTATGGTGCCCAACTCATGAAGGTGTCTTCTATGCACTAAGCTACAACAACAATGACTACTGTCGGTACTTCATCTTTGTGTCATTTTCTTAGCAGTTTGTAGGCTAAGATTTTTGCGCCCAATTGTGTCGCGACATTGTTGATCCATTTGATTATAATGCCTCTTGTTCCCCTGTCAGTGCCATATTTCTTCTTCATCTCTTCTGCCAATATTTTCTCCTTGGACTTATCATCCAGAATCAGCGTGGGATCCATACCCCTGGTGGGTAGGCATATTATCTGTGTGGTAAGTTCGAATGTTATGGGGACATGTTTGTACAACCATATATCCCCTCCATCCATAACTGCTAACAATTTTATGACACATGCCATCACATATTGGCCTCTGCTAAAGTGTGGTATCTTCAGCAACCCTAGAATTCTTGTTTTATCCAGTCCAGTGGCCCACTGGTGTGGCTGAGTGATGGTTTCTCCGAGTTGGTTCATGACTATTTTCTACATAAAAACTTGTGGTGCAAGCTCTGGATATTTGGTTTCATTTGTTGCATCATGGTTGGAATACTTGAGCTTCTTGACGTGACATAATAGTTGTGGGTCCACCTGTACTCCCTCTAGTATGTGAGGTAGCACAATCTCTGCAGTCGATTTCTTTCGAGGTGAGATCGGTATCTGAATTTGGTCCTCCTGCAGCAATGGTTGGATCGAGGTTCCAACAGCTTTCAGTTGCTCCTTCACCATCTATTCTACCCAAGTCATGGCCATTTCACCCGTTGGCTCAACCGAAAAAAAAATATGGGATGGGTATTTGTGGAACATTTGGTTCTACTTCTTCTTCTGGGTTTTGTGTGTTGTTGTTAGCTCCTATGGCTACTTCGGCGTTTTCTGGTGGAATTTCCTATTGGGTTTCGTCTTCTCTATGTTGAGGCTCGTGAACTTCTATTGGTATATCATGTTCCATGGCCTCTGTTCGTGGTTTCAGAACCTCTTCTAGTATGGGTGTGGACTCTATTGGGATTTCCTCTGGTGATGGGATTTCGTCAATATCGACGATATCAGGTGGTTGTTTTTCACTTTCTTCCAATGGTCCTCGCAACCTCATCTGAGCCTTGGTTGATCTAGCTATATGGCCTAGTTTTTCAAGCTTCGATGGTGCCATAATGGTGTCTGTTGAACATTTGTTGACTTTGAATGGATTTGGTGAGCTCTATGGTTTCACTCTGTTCATTCTGGTTGTTGTTTCTCTTTTTTGTTCTCCTTCCGTGAATAGTCTATCTGCTTATGTGCTTGTGTGTTGTATGGGCTCGCCATGAAGCTTGTCGAGGATTATTCCTCAATCATGCGATTAATGCACCATAATTGTAGGTTCAATGCATGCACGATAGTTTTGTACTTTCCATTATGCCTGTTGTGTCGTCTCCATTTGGCACATTTAATGTTGCATCCCTTCCATCCTTTCCTTGCTTTAATTCTGCTTCTTGTTGTCCTGTCAGCCTTCTTTTGTCGGCTTTCCTTTTCCTGCTTGTTTCCTTTTTCGGTATGGTCCTTATCTTTTCCCTTTCTGGCTTCGTGTTTCATATGTGGTTTGTTCATCATGGTATGCATTGTTTTCGACCATTTATTTATTTTTTATTTTTTAACTGTGCGGTGGGTAGTCTATCGTCTTTGTACATCTTCAGTCGGCTCCCATTGATCATTCCTCTAAGGTCTACTCCCACTAGATATCTTAACTGTAAAACTCCTCCATCCGTGACAAATTTTACCTTGTATGGTCCTAGCCAATGCATTCTCATATTTCCTGGGTGTTGCAATGATTTACTGTCATAGATTAATACTAGATATCCTTCATTGAAAGTCTTCCTCTTGATGTGGCGTTCAAGCCAAGCTTTGTCTCTTGATTTCTATACTTGTTGGTGGAATCTTACCAAGATTTGGTCTTCCTCCATTGACAGTAGTTGATTCAGTCTTTCCTATACCGTGCCTCATTCTGTCATTTGTTTAATAGTTGCTACACGTAGGCTAGGTATTAAAAATTCTAAGGGCACTACTGCTTCTTGACCATAGACTAGTTTGAATGGTGTGTGGCCGGTTAGCTTTTTGCATGTGGTTCTATATGCCCATAGTACTTCTGGTACCTTGAGATCCCAATCATCCCTTGTTAGCACAGGGGTAGACCCAAGGTTCACTCCAAGAGTGCACCAACACGCCCTAACTACTGGCCCTTTCGGAAACACATGTGAAGAAGATGCAATCTCACCTGAAGAAGCTATGAGGGGGTTGTAGGACAAACATGTCTACAACCAGGGGAATATCAAGTGGAACTAGTAGAACAACAACACAATATGAACCTATCACTTATCAAGCTAGATCTATCCTGTGTAGTTATAGATATTATCTAACATGGCAATGTAAATAACAAGATAATAGCAACAAAGATCAAAGCATCAATCACACATACATAATGCGAGATATACGTGATTCACCCTCCCTCTAGGGCTACGTCCACAGAACTGTGCTTATGATTTATTAAGGTAAATCATATAGTTCTTGTTTACACTCCCAGCTAGCAGATCGTCTTTCTTCTTTCTCTTTCTCTCCCCTCTCCTATGCACCTAGCTGTAGGACTTGATCTTCACACACAGCTGAAGATCTTACAATACCATAAGGCTCTCTCTCTCAACACTTCTTTCTCTCAATACAATAATCTCTCCCACAATAGAGCTAGATCAACAACAATATCATATCAATACTCAAGGACCAACCCGACCCAGGTCCTATTGACCTTTATTTATACATTACAATACCTCACCGACAACCTTAGGCCAAAACCTAAGTGCTAAAATGCTAGATACCAAAACCCTAGTTGTCTAAAACCCTAGGTCAACTTGACCCGCTTTTTCTGGGCTTTGCCAGATTGCCTTCCCTTCCTTCTCGTGTGGTGCTCCAAAGCATCCAATGGTGGCTTTTTCCACTTTCTGAGTTGTCCTCGATCCATATTCCTTGTTGATCTATCATCCTTGATCTCCTCGTCTAACGACTTGCTTTTCCACACTTCGCTCCATCTTTTTTGCTCTTTTGCTCACTTCGACCCAGTGATAGTCACTGTGTCTCCCGTGAAGCTCGATTTTTACCTTTTCTTCATTGTACTTCTCTTCCTTCCATAACCAAGGGCCAAAATCCATGTTGATGTTGCATATCTTTGTCAAGGCATTTTCTAGAATTTTGTTGAAGGCTTCTACCATGCCATTTGCATGTAGATGATACGGTGTGCTTTTTTGGTGATGAACTTCAAACTTTTCTAGCATCACTCGGATGGTGCTATTTATGAAGTGCATTCCTTGGTCGTTCATCAAAATTCTTGGGCACCCAAATCTAGTAATTA
The DNA here is from genome assembly GCA_010110895.2 of Picea sitchensis. Lineage (NCBI taxonomy): Eukaryota > Viridiplantae > Streptophyta > Pinopsida > Pinales > Pinaceae > Picea > Picea sitchensis. The sequence goes on from SNQJ01S0181390.1 coordinate 20,508, forward strand.
CCTGTTCAAAAAGAAAGTGTGCAGCTGTCTCTCCACTGTAATATTTTACTGGTGTAGCTTTTTCCCATCATGTTAGGTATTTTGTCGCGGTGATAATATATCTCACCCCCGTTCTTTTCGCTGGTGGGTTAATGGGTCCCATAAATTCTATCGCCCATTATTCGAATGCCTGAAGTGTCACTTGTGGTTGTAGTGGCATCTCATCCCTTCTATTGGGTTTGCCTACCCTTTGAAAGAAATCACATTGCTGACAGTATTATTTCGAGTCTCTATGGATCATTGGCCACCATAATCCTATGCGTAGTATCTTCTGTGTGGTAGCATTTCCTTCATAATTCCCTCTTGCTATTCCCTCATGGTATTATGCTAAAATTCTTGGTCGTTCATGGTCTAGTACGTATCTTCGTAAGATTCTATCTGCACCCATCTTGTATAGATGTCTTGCGATCAATTTATAGTCGGTTGTGCGGACTACCAGGTTCTTCTTCTGTGCAATGGTATATTCTTGCAGTGCAGTACCTGTGCTCAAGTACTGGATGATATCTGCAAAGTAATCGTCAACAATTTGTACTGAGAACAACTATGCATCTGGAAATTTGTCTTCTAAATTCATTGTTTCCTCTCCATTTGTGACCCTCAATAGGTGTTCAGGTCCTGCATTCAATTTTCCTAGTTTAACTATTACCTCAAAGTCAAATTCTTGAAATAGAAATAACCATCGAAAGATTCTCACCCCACCAACACTAGCTTGTTGACTAGGTATTTTAGGGTTGAGTGATATGTAAACATCTTAAAGTGTTTTCCCAATAGGTAATGTATGTATTTCTATAGTGCATAAACCATAGCTAGGCCTTCTCTCTCTGTCCTGTTATAATTATGTTCTGAATCTATTCTAATGCTTGCAAACACTATCGGGTGATCCAATTCTCCTGCTCCTGGTTGCACCAAGATAGCTCCAAGTGTTATCGCTAACGCATCTACATGTACATGGAATGTCTTCTCCCAATCTAGAAATACCAATATTGGTGCGGTGACCATATTGTCTTTCAGGGTATCTAGACCATGTTGGCACTTATCGTTCCATTGATACTTTGAATCCTTCCTTAACAGTTTTTCCATTGGCATAGTAATCTACGTGTAGCCTTTGATGAATTTCCTGTAATATCCCGTATGTCATAACGTTTCTCTTAGTTGGCGGACTATTTTTTGTGCTGGTAGATTAACAATGACTGCGATTTTGGCCGGATCCATTAGCAAGCCCTGTTTGCATACTATGTGTCGCAATAGTATCCCAAATGGTGTTCCAAATATGCATTTCTTGATATTCAATGATATCTGACACTGTCTGCATGGTTCTAACATCAGTTGTAAAACTTACACATGGTCTTTTAGTAAGCTATACACTGTCCAATCATCCAGGTATACTTCAAGGAATTGATGGATGAATTCCTTAAATGTTGCGATGACCACTCTAGAAAATATTGCAAGTGAATTCTTAAGTCCGAAAGGCATGCTTGTATACTGATAAGATCCCCATTCTATCATGAACATGGTCTTGTGTCTATCCTCCTATTCTATCTTAATCTGATGATATCATGAGAATCCATCGGTGAATGAGTAGGCTTCATGGCCTCCTACGTTCTTGAGTACTTCGTCCATGAATGGTGTGGGCAATGGGTCATGTAGCCATGTATCGTTCAAATTCCTCAAGTCAATGCATATCATGATCCCTCTTCCCTGCTTCTTCACCTGTACTACCATCAGGCTTATCCATTATGATTCCTCCACTGGTTTGATGATGTTGGTCTTGAGCATCTTGTCGATCTCGTCTTTAACTTTCTGTTTATATATGGGATTCAATCTATATGGTCATTGTTTAAAGGATCTCGCATCAGGTCTGAGTAGTATCTTCATTTCTCCTAATTCTCCGGCTATGCCTTTCATCTCTATAAAGGTTGCGGGAAAAAGGTCATTGTATTCATGCAACAATTCTGTGACACTTTCTAGTGTCTTTTCATCCCAGTAATCTCCAATGATGACCATTTTGGGTTGCTCGACAGTCCCTATGCTAACCTTCTTTATCTTGATTGACGCAGAGATGAATTCTAACTCTAAGGGTGGTCCTTCCACATCTCTCTCGCCTTCGACTTCTTCGATATGAATATTGCACGGATCATCTTCATCTGCAGCTTCCTCTTGTACGTGGTAGCATGATAGTAGATCCTTGACTATGTGCTTATTTCACTGTTGTACCTATGTGATAGTTTCTACTTCCAGTTCTTCAATGAATATGACATTTCTGATCCATTTCAAGGACACATCCATGTTGGGGTTCTCATGGTCGAATGATAAAGTGACTATAAAGTTTTGTTGGAGTGTTTCCCATGTTTTGGTTCCTTCACACATTTCCTGGTCCGTATACCAATTCGTTAGTATGCCCTCTAAAGTATGAATGAAGTGGTGAGACCATTCCTCTGGTGGCCTCATTTTCCACAGCGTTTTACATGCCTCCAAGTGTTCTACTGGTGTGCCTAGTCCATCATATTTCTATTGTTTGTTACCTGTCTGTTTTGCGTCGAACCTTATGCATAGTAATTGCTTACATTGGTACCAATCTGTGATAGTTTCTTTGTGTGCACCCCACCATCTGGTGAGTGTAGCCTTTACTGATAAATATAGTGCTAGCAATCTCTGGGTTCCTAATATTTCATCTTCATATTGTGTCAAGAAAGTTTCCAAATCATTTATCCCGTGAAAACTTGGTGGTTCTCTAATTTCTGTGCCAATCCACCTTACTGCGCAGTCTATTTTGGCACACCTTCTCGTGGACACTTCGTATAGTATTTGTTGCCAATTTTCTAACCCGGTGTCTGAGTTTGTTGTGCATGAGGTAATTCTCCACCAACTAAGTACCCCATCTGCAGTTGGGTGTATGTAATCCGCATCGCGCGTAGTTGTTCTGTACAACCGAACGATCTATTCTAAATCTAGGCAAGTGGGTTGTATGAACCTCTAGCCTTCTGATGGGTCGAGTGGGGCTATGACCCTATAGTTCCCCAAATCAAATGTCATTTTTTTTGTTTTTAAGTTAATTATGGCTTGGTTGTTGAATGCCCAATCTAGACCAAGTAGTGTCAGGTAAGGTGTTGTGTCGTCTACTATTTTGATGACTTCAAAGTCTGCCTTAGTACGCACACCATCCAAATATACCATCACTCCTTTCATTCTGCCAATTGGCGGAACTCTATGTTGATTTTCTATCTTTAATTGAATAGTTGATTATCCCAATGTAGGTTCTCCCATGCATTTCCATGTAGCTTTTGGTAGTACATTCACTTCAGATCCTAGATCTAGTATGATATATCCCATATTGAAATACCCAACGTTATCATTTAATCTAAATTCCCTACTTGTTCTTTTTCTTATGTGTAGGTGGTTGATAGTTTTCAATTTTGGCTTTTGTTTCATCTCACTACTACATTTTTCTAGGATGTTTCGCAATATTTTGACAGATGAAGGATCACTTAACATTTTGATGCATGATTGAAAAAAGTCTTTGATCGTACTTACTTGTTCCTCGGGTTGTACTCTATTGGCATGGTCGAGTGATGGCGACATTTCATATTCTAGATATTCCTTTCTCTATTGTGCAGTCAGTGCAATGTTCTCCTTCTGGAATTTTGGTCAGGCTTCTGTAAAAATATCCTTCTCCTTATGCATTTTGAACTGCTTCTTGGGTTCGATGTTCTTCTTTACCCATTGGTTCTGTGCTGGTTCCTGTCGAACTGCATCATTTCCTGTTTTTGTTCCTCCTTGAGTGACTATATTGATGTTTTGTCTGTCATCCCTTGCTTCGATTGAAATCCACTGAACATTCTGGTTATTTTGTTTCCTTTTTTCCTGGATCTTTCTAAGAAATGCCGAACATTCCTCCGTATCATGGTCCGATTCATAACAATACATACAAGTCGTTGGTTGTAGTGGGCACTCCCATGCATAATTTCCTATTTACTAGCAATTGTGACATGTAAAAGGTCATCTACCCCATCCGAAACCTCCTTCGGTTCGTCTTACTCCTCTATACACTGTGCGGTGACCTCACAGTGTGTTGTACTGTGGTCCCTAATTATACTGCGCAGTATTGTACTCGGGATGTGCTGGGTTGTACTGCAGTTGTGCATTATTGTAATGGTGCAGTGCCATATTATATTGTTGCTACGTAGTGTTTTATAGTTCTAGGGCTTGATTGAACTGTGGTGTTGCCTACTCAATCATCATTTATGTTTGTACCTTGTATGCGTCCGATGTTGTTTCCCGCATCAGCTCCATAGTTCTGCAATCTTTGTCATCATGGCCGACTGACTTGCAAAAGGTGCAATATGAGTTCTTTGGGACTGTTTGGTATTTCTGCATCATCATGCATTGGTAAGGGTTGTGACCTAGTTTCTTGCATATTTCGCACCATAATCCTCCCTGTGGTAGTGGGTTTGGCATCCCCGTCGCCATATATTGTGCGAATGTTGTGCATTCATTCTTATGGTGTCCTTCCATCCTATAGGTATTTCACCAAACGGCTTCTCGTTTTTCCTTCTTCTTGTTATGGTTCACCTGAAATGTTAAGTTCTTCAGATCCTCCTTCAGTTCTTCGATAGTTGGGTCCTTCTGCTGGTACTGATTCTCTTCTAGTTGCAAGGATTCCTGCAGAGCCTCATCCTGTGTCTGAAACTTATGTTTTTGTAATGGATATTTTAAGTGTGGGAGTAGTGAGTTGAAAAACAGGTGTCGATGTTGCATATTGATCATAAGGTATTTTAAATTTCCTTTTGATATCTTGATCCTTTGATCAATATCTCATACCAATTCTCTTGGTTTCTGTCTTATTTCAATCATCTCATTCATGTATTGATCCTCTAAGCTCGGCTTCTGGAACTCATTGATCAATAGTTTCTTAATGGTGTCCAGTGTCCTTATAATTCCGGAAACATTCTTTGTGTCTAGACTCATGTACCAGTCTAGTGCATGGTCCCTTAGCGTGATCGCTAGCTGTGCGAGTTTGGTGTCTTCATCAATGATATTGTTTGCTTCCCAAATCTTTATGCAAATGAACAGATGCTTCTCAAGGTATTCTGTTGCTTCTCCTCAAAACTCTGGTAATTTGATAGTAGGATTGTGTCCTACCATTCCAAATACTGGTCCACTCCCTCCTCTGTCCAGTGTATATACTTGACTAAGGTTTTCTAGACTGGCTCCTCCAGTTGTTGCTCCTTGTGTATATGTACTTCCTGTGGTTGGAATTACTCCGAAATGTGGTTGTCTAAATAGTGGTGTTCTCATTGGTGTATTGGTCGCACATGGGTTTATGGGTTCCACACTGGAATTAACATTGAAGGGATGGTTGTCTTCTCCTCCTGTTCTTGGGCCTCTTGTTTTCCTCTCATATGTGGCATGCAGGATTTCCTCAATCTTCTCCATATCCTGGAGATCCTCTACCTATTCTTCATCGCTGGCCAAGCCCTCCCTCTTGGCTATGACTCTCTTCTTGGTATTCACCTTATATTGGTAGGGTTCTTCACTACGTGTCATTCCTAATGATGTCTAGATCCACTTGAGATGGTCTTCATCCATCAAGATTGGGTCCAAGAGTTCCTCCTCCTTCTTCTCTATATCCTTCCCTCCTTCCATTCCTCCTCTCTCTGTCAGTTCTCCCCCCCTTCCCCCATGCGCGCATGGAAGTCCAGCTGCCTGATTCCATTATCATTACACCTTTGTTATATAGCAGTATCTTGATAGAATTATATAGTGATCGGATGTACCTTCCTATGGGTCCTCATAGGAACTCTTGCTTGGCTGCTTTGTATGACTTTGTTGTGTCTACCGCAAATTTTGTGATGAAGCCTGCCACAATACTGTCAAGCCAAAAGTCGACTGCAAAGGTGAATTTGTTGTTCACCTAGTGCAGTTGTTGGATATGTACTGGAGTCCAATCTAGCTGTCAAATCCGGTTCGTCACGTGGTTATCATTTAACCTTAAGATCCACTCTTGTAGTAGAAGCGAAAAATCACAGAAAAAGACTTTTTGTAAATCCGTAAACACGTATTTATCTAGGTATTTAGACGGTGTGATCTTAGGTTTTCTATTGTCTTTTTGTGCAAACTCTAGCTCTTTAGTCCTCAACTAGCCCTCGATTTCTTCTCTTGTGGGGTTCCAAGGTCTCAACATCCCCTTCTAACGGCTCATTGCTCTTATGTTCCGCTCCTTCAGTTCGTATTTATTCCATTTAATCTACTCAGTCCTTTCTTGTTCCTCTTAACATGGCAACGAAACCATTTGTTGGTTATCAATTCCCTTCTTGGGTTTTCTAAATCATTGACCCA
>SNQJ01S0181391.1:0-19277 GCA_010110895.2 Picea sitchensis
CAAGTACATGTTCTTGTTTCTTAATGATATTTTGAAATAAGAAATCCATGTGTGAGTTGACAAACTAGATACTCACATACCTTCCTTTATTTATTTACCTTACTATATGATCTATTAAAGTGACTACCATTTACTAAATCAGTGGGATATTTACTTGCTTTTACATTGAGTTATATGTTTATTTTGAATCCTTGAACCATATTTCAACCATTTTCTAAAAACCTATTCAGAAAACCCATTAAAATACCATTGCAATAACCTGATGATGCCCTAGCTTTCCCTCTCACAGTCAAGTGCAACTTTAGGGACTAACAATATGCATGTGGATGTCCAGAGGATATGCATGTGGATTTCAAGAACTATTTGTTGGATTCAACAGATAATAGATGTTTCTGATGCACACAAATCTTGTTCCAAACTTTTCTCATCGACATGGAGGTGCCCGACATTCATGAGGTGCGACGTGCATATCCAAAAGGATTTGTATGGAAACAAATCGTTCCAAAATATTTTCCAAATGATTCAAGGCATGGATCCAAATCCCAAGCAAGTGTGATATCTCCAAAGGAGGATATAGAGGGATTCCAAAGCCCACGAAGCTCGAAGAGGAATCCATGTCTACCATGGAATTCATCCCTGGCCATACAGATTCACTGTGAGTAAAGACAAAGATGCATATGGGGAGGACGCAATTGGAACCATAAATCTCCAAATTGAGTTGTTCTCATCCGAAATTGATGAAGGTGACTTGTGTTTCTTTTATGGTTCAGAATCTTGGGAAGGATTATTTTATTAATACAAAGATGCTAAGACGTCTAAATGATCATGCACACATCATCCACTTTTGTTGCTTCTCATTTTAGTCCTTATGTCCCAAGAAGTGTCTCAAATTGTTGTGGTCAGTCTTAACCACATATTTTCTACCAAGTATTGTTTGAATTTCACCAAGGCATGCATGACGGTGAGAATCTCCTTATCGTAGATGGAATAGAGTCTCTCTAAATTTGTGAGTTTGTTGCTCTCATATGCTATTGAATGTCTATGTCGCATAAGAACTACTCTTGTGCCCTCACCCGATGCATCACACTCAAGCACAAAGGGTTGAGTGAAATCAGGAAGTGCTAAAACTGGACAAGTGCTCCTCACTTCCTTCAACTTGTCAAGTGTCTTATGGGCCTCCTCTATCCACCTGAATGCCCCTTTCTTCATGAGATATGTGAGTGAAGTAGCCAACCTTGAGAATCCCTTTACAAACTGCTGGTAGTAGTTGCATATCCCAAAGAATCCACGCAACTCTATAAGGTTCTTGGGCAGTGGCTAATTTAGTATGGCCCAGATCTTCTCCCTGTGTACCTACACCCATTGTGCACTAATCACAAGGCCAAGGTATAATATCTCCATCATATCGAACTCACATTTCGACTCCTTAGCATACAACAACTATGCCTCCATGGTGCCCAAAATTTCATCCAGATGCTCCAAGTGCTCCTCCCATGTCCTATTGTATATAAGAATATCATTGAAGAACACCAATAATAAATTCCACAATTGCTTATTGAAAATGTGATTCATGTAAGAATGGAATGTAGCCAGTGCATTGGTCAATCCACAACTGCTTATTGAAAATGTGATTCATGCAAGAATGGAATGTAGCCAGTGTGTTGGTCAATCCAAATGGCATAACTAGGAACTCATAAGGTCGATAGTAGCACTTGAAAGAAGTCTTATAAACACCTTGCTCTTGGACTCTGATATGATGATATCCAGATCAAAGATCGATCTTCAAACAATACACTACTCCATGCAACTCATCCAAAAGCTTGTTGATCCTTGGGATGGGGTACCTATTCTTGATCGTCTTCTTATTCAAAGACCTATAGTCGATGCACATCCTCATGGTTCCTTCCTTCTTCTTGACCAAGACAATTGAAGAAGTGAAAGGACTGGAACTTGTTCTGATATGCCCCATCTCTAGTAACTTCATGATGGCCTTTTATATTTCATCTTTAAATTTATTTGGGTGCCTATAAGGAGTGGTTACTATTGGTTTGGTTCCCTCCTCCAACTGTATAGTATGATCAAAGCCTATGTCAAGTGGTCTCTCTGGAGGTATCTGTCCAAAAACCCTATTACGCTTAATCAACGATGCCTAAATATCTACACGATGATGTTGTTGGCCCTCTGCATGTTCCTCAGTTGTAATCAAGCACTCGATTTCATGCACCACATATCCTTGCCTGAAAAGGGCTTCCATCCTTTTGGTTGACATGGTCTTAGGGACACCATTTGACGTGCCCCTCATAACAACCTTCTTGTCTTTTGTTGTATTGAATCTCATCTCCATTACATGGTAATTCATCATAATTTCCCCTAAAGACCGAAACCACTGAACACATAAAACTATGTTGGTGTCCGCCAAATCAAACACATAGAAATCATTGGTCAAGGCATAGTTTCCCAACGTCACAACCAACCTCATAGTATTTTGTGTGCATGTTATGCTAAATCCATCAGCCACTACTGCATTGAACCCCTCAAAGTTCTTTGTAGTGATGCATCTTTTGGCCACCATTGCTACATCAATGAATTTGTGGGTTGCCCCACCATCAATAAAAGTTGTGATACATTGGGCCTGTAGTACTCCTCTGGCCTTGGAAGTGTAGTATCTAGGGGTTCCTGATATAGTGGTGATAGACCAAACCTTGGCCTCCACACGAGGCCTCTCATCACTCGAGTCTCCCTTCTCATTTTTTTGTCCCTGTGTTTCTTCCTCCTCTTCCTCGTCACTATCTGAGTGCAACTCAATATAGTGTACCTTTCCCTTCCCCATGCACCTATGTCCTGGCTCACAAGGCTCTTTACAATTGAAGCAAGGTTTCTTCCTTATCAACTCATTGTGATTCGCCTCATCGAACTTATCCTTTTCGATCCTCTCCTTCTGGAAAGGTTTTGTATCCTTGTTTTTCTTGGGAATGAAAGGTTTGGAGAAAGATTTGTTCTTGGGGACTGCATCATCCATGTCTCGTGTCCTAATAATGATGGAATCCTGTAGAGTCTCAGGTTTGAAGGCTTTCACCCAACCCCACAGTGGCTTGGATAATCCTTTAGTGAACAACATAACTAGCCTCTACTCGAATATATATGTCACGGTGAATGCAAGCCTTTGGAACTCCGTAATATAGGCATCTAATGTCCGATCTTGTTTGAGTTGTGGCAACTCTCTGATCCTTTTTGTCCAACCTCTCCATCAACTTATGTATGAAGTCTAGATAGGAGGTAATATTGGCATGTCCCAAGGAGACCAATCCATGGTACCACCACTCATGGGCCTCTCCATCTAAATACAAAGTATTGAATTTAATCGCTTTTGCCTCTATCATAGGGTTGAGTTGGAAGTATGTGTCCAAGTTATGAACCCATGCTCCAGTTGTGCACTTGTTTGAACCATCAATGGAAGGAATGATTAGCTTCCCAACCTTTCTTATGAGATCCAAGTTCTACTGACCCTTATTGAAATCTCTTGGTATGTTCTTGTATTTGATAGTATAGTGGTCCTGTAATGACATGGTTTCCTATAACTCATCACCAAGAGCCTGATACTCCCTCTAGTAATCACTAAAAGTTTCACCTTGTCCTGGCTACCCTTGATATCCCGTGTGTTTCTCCCCCAATAATTTAGGCAAAAGAGGTCTAGAAATCACTCTAATGGTGGTTCTAGTGTGGTTTTGTGCGGCAATATTATTGTTAATGCCTTCTTCCCATTTCCCATTGGAACTCCCTACATCATTGTTATTCGCATGGTTTTGATTTGCTTGAGTGATAGAAATTAACTGTGTCATGAGTTGTACTAGTTTTTGTCGCCCCTTGGCTAAATCATTTAGGATATGCATGGCACTATCCTCGGGTATCTCATTATTTTCCAACATGTGTCTCTCTTTCTCTACTTTTGGTTGGTACTCTTCTTATGAAACTGATTGAAAGATGCTTTATGATCCTTATTAGTGCAAATAATATAACACATACCCAACATATCTTGTCTCTTTGGATTATGGAGCTAAGGAAACTAAATAAATGCCTTGTGTAAGCTCTTTGAAGGGATCTTGGAGAGAGAGCTTGGAAGAAAGGAATTTAGTCCTTCTAGTGTATGAAAAAATGTCACTTATGTGAGAGCCTTAAGTTCTCTTTGTGTAAAAGAAGGCCGCTTTGGGTTTTCAACCCTTTATGGAGCATGTGCCACATTTTGTGAGTAGGTTTCATCCCCTTGCTATAGAAAGGATAAAAAAGCGATTTGTATCCCAAGCGGATCCAGAGACGTAGCCAGGATGTATGGTAAACTTCGTTATCACATGGGTGTCAAATTATATGTGTGAGTTTTGATTGCATTCTCGCTCAATCAAGTAGAGATTTAATTACACGTATGCACATAATTATGACAATTTTTCTCATGTTCATATGCAATGCTTAGAAATTATTTGCTCGTGTTCACATGCAATTAATCGTTAGTAAAATATACTCATCATAGATTTTTGTAGAGAAAAATCTCACATAAAATCTCGGATCACTTAGTCTTGGAGTGTAGAAATTTCATCAAAAAATTTGTTGATGAATTATTTCATGTGTTTATAGGTTTGAGAGTGTCCTCAAACGGTTTGCAATACTCCAAATATGCTTAAAACGGGATATAAATAACAAAAAACAATTTTATCGAGATGAGTTAACCAAACAACTAGGAAAAATGCCAAATCTGCTAGGCTTATTATTACTTCAAAACTAAACTGTTAGAGTAGTAAATAACTCACTATTCCCACTTGAAATGCATAGATAGTGGATGGCACAGTTGGCTGGAATTTGTTGACAATATGTTGACTATGATAATGGTTGAAACCCCACATTTTGGCTGCAAATGTGACACCCAAACCTCCATATCTCGGTTGCTCCAAAGGGGTCATGATTTCCCTTGAGGAAATTCGTCCTCTCCTCCAATAAATCGAACCAACAAGAATTCAATCGACCGAGGTAGCAAACTCAGTTCAACAAGAATTAAATTTACCCCTTTTGATAAGTAAACTAAAAAACATGAAGGGGAACTCACACAACAAAAATTTTCTCAACCCACATTTGGAAATCGGTTCAACAACAAGGTAACTCTGCCCAACAAGGAGAAATCTCGGTCCCTTAAACAAACTTGGCATCTAACAATCAAGAAATCTAACCTCCTCCACAAACTCGGCTTCTACACTGTGAAAAACAACTACTCCAAGAATGACATGGCCTGCACATAGATAACTTGGCCTACTCAAGAGAACTCGACCTTCATACAAGGAAACTCAGCCACAAAGTGAGAAAACACAACCACCAAGATGAGAAACTTAGCCACAATGAAGCACAATGAAAGATCTATGTGATCTCTCCTTTATGATCAGCTAGGGTTGATGGTCTCACCTCCGAAATAAATCTCATTCTCTAGGTTTTCTCATCCCAAGAGTCAAAGCTACAAGATCTCTCTCCAATTTGTTTTTTTTGAAAATAACAAGGCATATTGAGAGAGGTCGCGCTCATTCCTCTTTTATTTCCTCGTTCATGATTTTGTTGACCCTTTTACCCTTTTACCCTTTTAATAAAGTAAATTGACTTTACAAGCTCAAAGTCACTTAAAATACCTTTTCACTTAATTACTCAATGTCACTTTTTTTAAAATGTTGATATTTCGCCTCGACGACATCAAATAATTAATTAATTCCATTTTCTTCCATTGACTATAGCCTACGAGAATCACTCGGGCTATTACATGAATCTCCTGGAGTGATCATTTGGAAAGGGACATTACAGTCCTCCCTTCTCGAGATTTTTTGTCCTCAAGCAACTGCAAATTAGAATGTTGTGAGATCTGGTCGCCTTCCCACGTGGCATCCTCTACTAGCAAATCTCTCCACCTAATGAGGTACTCTAAGATCACCCTGTTACACAAATTTCTCTCCTGAAACTCCAGAACCTCCTAATGAAGCAACACTAACTTCTCCTCCTCATCTAATGGGTGTAACTTTGTCGAAGAAGTGACCTGTTGTCCCAATGCCTTCTTGAGGCACGAAACATGAAACACATTGTAGCTCTTACTTCCTTTCGACAACTCAAGATCATAAGCTACCTCACCAACTCTCCGAATCACCTTGTAGGGGCCATAAAAACATGGTTTTAGCTTTTCTGCACCACTTTTCTTCAGTGAAGACTATCTGTAGGGTTGTAATCTCAAAAATACCAAGTCTCCCACCTCAAAAGTGCACTCAATAATGTGCCTATCTACATAGATATTCTGTTGATTTTGTGCCATCTGTAAATTGTCCTTGAGAGTCTTGAGGATATCCTGATTCTCCTGAGTCTAGTCCTTGGCTTTAGGGGCCATGTTATCCCCAAATGTTAGATCAACAATCAAAGGAGCATCGTAGCCATATAATGCTCGGAATGGGATCATACCAATGGACATGTGATAAGTGGTATTATAGCTTCTCCCAAATCCAACAACTTAATCCATGCTTTATGTTGCTTGGACACATAGTTACGTAAATACCCCTTGAGCTACTTGTTCACCATCTTTGTTTGACCATCTGTCTGGGGGTGATATCTAGTGCTAGGAGTTAACTCTGTGCAAGCCAACCTAAATAGCTCATACAAAAAAGCATTAAGGAATCTATTGTCCTTGACACTGACAATGTACTTCAACAACCCATGGAGTCTAAATACCTCCCTGGAGAACAACTATGCTACATGTGTTTCCTTGTACTATGAAGGAATGGCAAATAAGTTTGCGAACTTGGTCAACCTATCAACCACCACATGTATGCAATCTTTGCTTTGTACCTTTGGTAGACCTGTGATGAAATCCACTGACACACTTTCCCACTTCTACTATGAAATGGGTAATGGTTTTAATAACCCCACAGGATGAGTTTGTTATGACTTCTTCTGCTGAGAATTCATACACTCCCTCGCATGTCTTTATACATCAACTTTGAGGATCTTCCAAGTGAACATCTCTTTGATCTTCCTGTAAGTTTTAAATTACCCATGGTGGCCTACAAGAGGTGCATCATGCATAACCCTCATAATCATCTCCTTCATTGTAGACCTAGGGACTAAATATATATGGTACTTGTAGTAGATGATGTCATCAACCATTATGTGCCTTTAATATTATATGTTATGATCTATCAACTCACAAGCAAATTTATTCTTGGAATACTCTACCAATACATGAGGTTTCCAGTCAATTGAAATCTCTACAAGTGAACATATCTCAAGATTCCTACAGAGAGCATCAACAACCACATTTTTCTTCCCTTTCACTTACTCAATGTCAAAGTCATATGCCTGCAATTTTCTGACCCACTTTTGTTGCTTCTCATTTTAGTCCTGTCCCAAGAAGTGTTTCAAATTGTTGTGGTCAGTCTTAACCACATATATTCTACCTACTAAGTATTGTTTGAATTTCACCAAAGCATGAATGATGGTGAGAATCTCCTTATCGTAGATGAAATCAAGTCTCTCCAAATTTGTGAGTTTTTTTCTCTCATATGCTATCGAATGTTTGTGTCGCATTAGAACTACTCTTGTGCCCTCACCCGATGCATCACACTCAAGCACAAAGGGTTGAGTGAAATCAGGAAGTGCTAAAACTGGACAAGTGCTCATCGCTTCATTCAACTTGTCAAATGTCTTATGGGCCTCCTCTATCCACCTGAATGCCCCTTTCTTCATGAGATCTGTGAGTGGGGTAGCCAACGTTGAGAATCCCTTTACAAACCATCGATAGTAGTTGCATATCCCAAATAATCCACACAACTTTGTAAGGTTCTTGGGCAATGGCTAATCTTGTATGGCCTGAATCTTCTACCTATGTACCTGCACCCACTATGCACTAATCACATGGCCCAGGTATAAGATCTTCGTCATTCCGAACTCACATTTCGACTCCTTAACATACAACAACTACTCCTCCAAGGTGCCCAAAATTTCATCCAGATGCTCCAAGTGCTCCTCCCATGTCCTACTGTATATAAGAATATCATTGAAGAACACCAATAAGAATTTCCACAAGTGATTATTGAAAATGTGATTCATAAAATGGAATGTAGCCAGTGCATTGGTCGATCCAAATGGCATGAGAAGGAACTCATAATGTCGATAGTGGCACTTGAAAGCAGTCTATAAACATCCTGCTCTCCGACTTTGATATGATGATATCTAAATCGTAGATCAATCTTCAAACAGTACACTACTCCATGCAACTCATCCAAAAGTCTGTTGATCCTTGGGATAGGATACCTATTCTTGATCGTCTTATTAATAAGAGCCTTGTAGTCAATGCACATCCTCATGGTTTTGTCCTTCTTCTTGACCAAGACAACTGAAGAAGCGAAAGGACTGGAACTTGTTCTGATATGCCCCATTTCTAGTAACTCCTTGATGGCCCAAGTAGAGTCTCGGGTTTGAAGGATTTCACCCAACCCCACGGTGGCTCGGATAATCCTTTAGTGAACAACATAACTAGCCTCTACTCGGATATATCTGTCACAGTGAATGCAAGCCTCTGGAACTCCGTAATATAGGCATCCAGTGTCTGATCCTGTTTGATTTGTGCCAACTCTCTGAACTATAATTCTGGATCCTTTTTGTCAAACATCTCCATCAACTTATGTATGAAGTCGATATAGGAGGTAATGTTGGCATGTCCCAAGGAGACCAATCGATGGTACCACCACTCATGGGCCTCTCCATATAAATACAAGGTAGTGAATTTAATCACTTTTGCGTATGTCATAGGGTTGAGTTGGAAGTATGTGTCCAAGTTCTAAACCCATGCTCCAGTTGTGCACTTTTTCAAACGATCAATGGAAGGAATGGTTAGCTTCCAAACCTTTCTCGTGAGATCCAAGTTTTGTTGACCCTTATTGAAATCTCTTGGTATGTTCCTGTATTTGATAGTATAGTGGTCCTGTAATGACATGGTTGCCTGTAAATCATCACCAAGAGCCCGATACTCCCTCTAGTAATCATTAAAAGCTTCACCTTGTCCTCGCTACTCATGATATCCTGTGTGTTTCTCCCCCAATAATTTAGGCAAAATAGGTCTAGAAATCACTCTAATGGTGTTCCTAGTGTGGTTTTGTGTGACGATATTATTCTTCCAGCCTTCTTCCCAATTCCCATTGGAACCCCCTACACCATTGTTACTCGCATGGTTTTGATTTGCTTGAGTGATAGAAATTAACTGTGTCGTGAGTTGTACTAGTTGTTGCCACCCCTTGGCTAAATCATTTAGGATATGCATGGCACTATCCTCAGGTCTCTCATTATTGTCCAACACGTGTCTCTCTTTCTCTTCTTTTGGTTGGTACTCTTCTTATGAACCTGATTGAAAGATGCTTTATGATCCTTATTAGTGAAAATAATATAACACATACCCAACAAATCTTGTCTCTTTGGATTATGGAGCTAAGGAAACTAAATAAATGTCGTGTGTAACCTTTTTGAAGGGAGCTTGAAAAGAGAGCTTGGAAGAAAGGAATTTAGTCCTTCTGGTTTATGAAGAAATGTCACTTATGTGAGAGCCTTAAGTTTTCTTTGTGTAAGAGAAGGTTGCTATGGGTTTTTAGCCCTTTATGGAGCATGTGCCACATTTTGTGAGAAGGTTTTAGCCCCTTGCTATAGGAAGGATAATAAAGCGATTTGTATCCCAAGCGGATCCAGAGACGTAGCTAGGATGTATGGTAAACTTCGTTATCACATGGGTGTCAAATTATGTGTTTGAGTATTGATTGCATTCTCGTTCAATCAAGTAGAGATTTAATTACACATATGCACATAATTATGACAATTTTGCTCATGTTCATATGCAATGCTTAGAAATTATTTGCTCATGTTCACATGCAATTAATCATCAGTAAAATATCCTCATCACAGATTTTTGTAGAGAAATATCTCACATAAAATCTCGGATCACTGTGTCTTGCAGTGTAGACATTTCATGAAACAAATTGTTGATAAATTATTTCATGTGTTTATAGGTTTGAGAGTGTCATCAAACGGTTTGCAATACTCCAAATATGCTTAACACGGGATATAAGTAAACAAAAAACAATGTTTTCGAGATGAGTTAACCAAACAACTAGGAAAAATGCCAAATATGCTAGCCTTATTATTACTTCAAAATTAAATTGTTAGAGTAGTAAATAACTCACTATTCCCACTTGAAATGCATATATAGTGGATGGCACAGTTGGACGGAATTTGTTGACAATATGTTGACTATGATAATGGTTGAAACCCCACGTTTTGGTTGCAAATGTGACACCCAAACCTCCATATCTCGACTGCTCCAAAGGGGTCATGATTTCCCTTGAGGAAACTCGTCCTTTACTCTAATAAATCGACCCAGGTAGCAAACTCAGTTCAACAATAATTAAATTTACCCCTTTTGATAAGTAAACTGACAAACATGAAGGGGAACTCGCCCAACAACATTTTTCCCAACTCACATTTGGAAATCGGCTCAACAACAAGGTAATTCTTCCCAACAAGGAGAAATCGCGGTCCCTTAAATAAATGTGGCATCTAAAAGTCAAGAAATTGACCCTCTTCAACAAACTCGGCTTCTACACTGTGAAAAACAATTGCTTTGGGAATGACATGGCCTACACATAAATAACTTGGCCTCCTTAAGAGAAATCGATCTTCATACAAGAAAACTCAACCACAAAGTGAGAAAACACAACCACCAAGATGAGAAACTCGGCCACAATGAAGCACAATGAAAGATCTATGTGATCTCTCATTTATGATCAGCTAGGGTGGATGGTCTCACCACCGAAACCAATCTCATTCTTTAGGTTTTCTCGTCCCAAGAACCAAAACTACAATATCTCTCTCCAATTTGTTTTTTTAGAAAATAACAATGCATACTGAGAGATGGCGCGCTCACTCCTCTTTTATTTCCTCGTTCATGCTTTTTTTAACCCTTTTACCCTTTTAATAAAGTAAATTGACTTTATAATCTCAAAGTCACTTAAAATACCTTTTCACTTAATTACTCAATGTCAGATTTTTAAAAATGTTCCTATTTTGCCTCGATGACATCAAATAATCAATTAATTCCCTTTTCTTCCACTGACTATAGCCCACGCGAATCACTTAGGCTATTACATGAATCTCCTGGAGAGATCATTTGGAAAGGGACATTACAGTCCTCCCTTCCCGATATTGTTTGTCCTCAAGCAACTGCAAATTAGGATGCTGTGAGATCTGGTCGCCTTCCCACATGGCATCCTATACTAGAAAATCTCTCCACCTCATGAGGTACTCTAAGATCACCCTGTTACGCAAATTTCTCTCCTGAAACTCCAGAACTTCCTCATGAAGCAACACTAACTTACCCTCCTAGTCTAATGGGTGTAACTTTGTCGAATAAGTGACCTGTTATCCCAATGCCTTCTTGAGGCACAAAACATGAAACACATTGTAGCTCTTACTTCCTTTCGACAACTCAAGATCATAAGCTACCTCACCAACTCTTTGAATCACCTTGTAGGAGCCATAAAAACATGGTTTTATCTTTCCTGCACCACTTTTCTTCAGTGAAGACTATCTGTAGCGTTGTAATCTCAAAAATACCAAGTCTCCCACCTCAAAAGTGTGCTCGATCATGTGCCTATCGAAATAGATCTTCTATTGATTTTGTGCCATCTGTAAAATGTCCTTGAGAGTCTTGAGGATATCTTGATTCTCCTGAGTCCAGTCCTTGGCTTTGGGGGAATTGTTATCCCCAAATGTTAGATAAAAAATCAAAGGAGCATCGTAGCCATATAATGCTCGGAATGGGATCATACCAATGGACATGTGATAAGTGGTATTATAGCTTCTCCCAAATCCAACAACTTAATCCATGCTTTATGTTGCTTGGAAACATAGTTACGTAAATACCCCTCGAGCTACTTGTTCACGATATTTGTCTGACCATCTATCTGGGGGTGATAGCCAGTGATAGGAGTTAACTCTGTGCAAGCCAACCTAAACAAATCCTACTAAAAAGCATTAGGGAATATGTTGTCCTTGACACTGACAATGTACTTCAACAACCCATGGAGTATAAATACCTCCCTGGAGAACAACTATGCTACATGTGTTGCCTTGTACTATGAAGGAATCACAAAAAAGTGTGTGAACTTGGCCAACCAATCAACCACCACATGTATGCAATCTTTTCTCTGCACCTTTTGTGGACCTGTTATGAAATCCACTAACACATTTTCCCACTTCTGCTATGAAATGGGTAATGGTTTTAATAACCCCATGGGATGAGTCTGTTATGAATTCTTCTACTAACAATTCATACACTCCCTTGCATGTCTTTATACATCATCTTTGATGCCCTTCAAAGTGAACCTCTCTTTGATCTTCTTGTAATTTTTAAAGTACCCATGGTGGCCTACAAGAGGTGCATCATGCATAACCCTCGTAATTTTCTCCTTCACTATAGACTTAGGGACTAAATATACGCGGTACTTGTAGTAGATGATGTCATCAACCATTATGTACCTTTAATATTGTATGTTATGATCCATCAACTCTCAAGAAAAATTATTCTTGGAATACTCTACCAAGAGATGAGATTTCCAGTCAACTGAAATCTCTACAAGTGAACATATCTTAGGATTCCTACAGAGAGCATCAACAACCACATTTTTCTTCCCTTTCACTTACTCAATGTCAAAGTCATATGCCTGCAATTTGCTAACGTACTTTTGTTGCTTCACATTTTAGTCCTTGTGTCCCAAGAAGTGTCTCAAATTGTTGTCGTCAGTCTTAACCACATATTTTCTAGCTACTAAGTATTGTTTGAATTTCACCAAGGCATGCATGATGGTGAGAATCTCCTTATCGTAGATGGAATAGAGTCTCTCTAAATTTGTGAGTTTCCTTCTCTCATATTCTATCGAATGTCTATATCGCATTAGAATTTCTCCTGTTCCCTCACCCGATGCATCACACTCAAGCACAAAGGGTTGAGTGAAATCAGGAAGTGCTAAAATTGGACAAGTGCTCATCACTTCCTTCAACTTGTCAAATGTCTTATGGGCCTCCTCTGTCCACTTGAATACCCCTTTCTTCGTGAGATATGTGAGTGTTGTAGCCAACCTTGAGAATACCTTTACAAACCACCGATAGTAGCTACATATCCCAAAGAATTCACACAACTCTGTAAGGTTCTTGGGCAGTGGCTAATATAGTATGGCCCGAATCTTCTCCCTATGTACCTGCACCCACTGTGCACTAATCACATGGTCGAGGTATAATATCTCCGTCATGCCAAAATCACATTTAGAATCCTTAGCATACAACAACTACCCCTCCATGGTGCCCAAAACTTCATCCAGATGCTCCAAGTGCCCCTCCCACGTCCTATTGTATATAATAATATCATTGAAGAACACCAATAAGAATTTCCACAACTGATTATTGAAAATGTGATTCGTGAAAGAATGGAATGTAGCCAGTGCGTTGGTCAATCCAAATGGCATGACCATGAAATTGTTCATGATTTATGTCTGACAGTCTGTCTGGGGGTGATGACTAGTGTTAGGAGTTAACTCTGTGCTAGCCAACATGTACAAATCCTGCTAAAAAGCACTGAGGAATTTGTTCTCCCTGTCACTGACAATGTACTTCAACAACCCATGGAATCTGAATGCCTCCCTAAAGAACAACTCTGCTACCTGTGTTTTCTTGTATTATGAGGGAATGGAAAAGAAGTGGGCGAACTTGGTTAGTCGATCAACCAACGGATATATGCAATCTATGCCATGTACCTTTGGTAGATGTAATGTCCCCAAGGCCGAGCCCTATTGTAAATCTTATTTATGAAAGGAATTGTAAATATGTTTTATAGGCTGGTGAACCGATTTTATATAAGCTAGTGGGATTATGTGATTGTTAGGCCAGAGAGCCTAAGTGTTGAAGGCCAAGAGCCTGATTTTGTACATGTATCAATGCATAACATTAATAAAATATAAACACCACCACGTGCAAACCGACCACGATGAATGAGTGATGGGGGACTAAGCTTCCACATAGTGGGCAAGGGATTAGGGGCTGGAAGGTGGGAAAATGGACTAAGTGTTGAGCCTAGGGGATAAGCCTAGGGGCTTAGGTCCTTGGGAATAATATTTTAATATTATTCCAAAGGACCATGTGAATTATATGTTTTTATCCTAAGTTATTTTGGAATGACATGTGACTTCCAAATGGTGGGAGGAACGCACGCTGATGGAAGGCATGTAGTTTCATGGGTGACAAGTGTCAACCCAAGCCTATGCAAATAAAATGGTTGAGATGAGCCATGGTGGGGGGGCTCCTCCATTCTACCGGACTGTCTGAGCGTGAACCTGTCCGACCTCTGCAAGAGACCTCGTGCAATTCTGAAACCGGGGGGGATAGACTGTGATTTCAGAGATAGCCTGTGTTGTTTTATGGAAAATAAAGGCATCCTCTGTCTGAACAGATTGAGCATGTGTGTAGAATCTCTGTCCCAAGGCCATAACCGTGAGACCATCCTGTCATTGTTGAGCCTGTTGGAAAGCTCGTGTATGTTTCCCCGTTGGCTGTTGTGACCACGCAGTGTTGGAATGCGTGTGGCTTGTTGGCCAGTTTGTACAACACTCTCTCTAGGTGAGAGAGGTGATGGAAGTTGGAAGAACAAGTTGCTTGGCCTGTGAGCAATTCTCTCCAGGTGAGAGAGTGCGCAGAGGAAGGAGAGAACTCCTGGAAGGAACCCTGTAGCTGCCACAGAGCTCGGAGACTTCCGGTCTGGTCTGTTGCTGAAACCCAAGGAAAGGGAGGTTAGCAGTCGAAGGACTGTCTAGGTGACAGAGAAGGTGTATACTCCTGGGGTGGAACAGGCATGTGGGGAAGGAGAGTCTGTGGGCGGTGAGTATGAGTGGTTCCTGGGAGAGAATTCCTTCCTTGTGACTATGTGTTTTCCCTGTAACCTCAACCTAGCCTAGGATTCGTTGCCTTGGGGTGGAACTTAGTCCCAGCTCGGGGGTGACCTACTACTAAGCTTGATGAGTAGTGTGGTCTAAGGTTGGGAGCTTCGTGGAAGGCCTGCACCTGGTTGGTGGAATTACCACCGTTTCAAAGATAAGTACCAGATGATGTTTTTAATTACGTTTCTGCATGTCTGTGTATTTATATTTATCATGTATTCTATTGTGCATACGAATTAATGTTAATGCCATTGATTATTTATAATAGCAGTAATTATTATGTTTACTCTGAGTTTGAATGTGTTTCATTTTCTTAAATGCATGTCATATATATATATAATTAAGTATGAGATCGTTATACCGCGAAGTAGCGCCTGCCCGACTGATGGAAAGGGGGCGTTACAGTTTGGTATCAGAGCGTTACAGCTTACAACTAACAAAAGAGGTGTTAGAGTTTGGTATCAGAGCCAAGGTTTTGATGTTGAGCCTAGATGGGCCAGTTGAGTGGTCTTTGGACCGAGGGTTTGAGGAGAAATTGTGTCTAGGGACCAATTTCAGACCTTTGAATGCTCCTGAGTGTCAAGGAGTTACTTGACTGTGTTACCAAGCTCAGGAGGTATAGCGGTGTTATGAAACCACAGTCGATGTGGTATCTGGCCACAGGGAGAGAGGACTCCACACCAGAAGTGTTGGAGTTATAGGTTCTGTTCGGGGAAAAGGAGAACCCTCGTGACCGTCAGATCTGGAAAACGTGCGCAGGGTTTAAAAACCCTTTGGAGTTGCACAGGAACGTGGAAATCGCGATACGTGAAACCCCGAATTCGTCGGAACTATCCATCGGGGGTAACACGTCGCTGCTGGACGGTGTTTCGACACCCGGGAAACCAAAAGGGAAGAACCTTGTTTTCGCAAGTCGAAAAATATCGAAACCCGAAAATTTCGAAACGATCTACACCGTAGATCGTAAGTGACCATTGGATCAAGTGGAGGGGTAGACAGTAATTTCAGTATTTCTGCAAACAAAAGTTTGAGAGGGTTTATGCACAAACTCCCGATGCTTGAAACCCCGAAATGTCGAAAGGATCCGTTCCGTAGATTGGAGAAAGGTCTAATAATTGGATTTCACTTGGAATGGACGTGGAAATGTGGGTGTGTACCACGTGCCAGTGGGATAAAATAAAAGTGAGCATGGTGGGACCCAATGACGTCACCATAGATAACGTGGACCCTCCTGAGGGTGCCACTCGCCACTATAGATGTGGAGACAGTTGTGCTATGTGGGCTCGGAGGGAAAAGTAAATCGAGATTTCAGGATTCGTAAAGGAGGAGCACAAGGGCTCAACACTCCAACTCGCGAAGTCGCGAGTTGCGAGAGGTGCTAGCACTTAGCCCTAACCTATAGTTATATGTAGAAGGCACTAGCAAGAGGGAGCCATACCCATATCGCATCTTGGGTATCGACATTTGGAGGAAGAAGAGTCAAGGGTCTTCGACTCACGAACTCGCAAAATCGTGAAGTTGTGAAAGGTGCCTATGGTTACAAGGTTAGGGAGAAAGAGGGAGCTATCACCCGAAAGCGAGTATGAGAGTCTTGTGGACCGAGATCCGGAAACCAGAAGTCTCGAAATTTGCAGAGCCAAATAGAGCTCAGAAACTCAATGGAATTGAAACGTCTTTCTTGTTCATGTTGGTTTATGAGTGTTGTAAGATTCTTGAATGTTTAAGGGCCTGACAAACTTCGGTTGATTGCACATTGTGTGTGTAGAGTTCAACGAGTGTCAGGTCAACCGTGAATCTACATCGAATATAGAAATGGAAGAGGTGTGGATTGCCTCCATTTTAGAGAGTGAAAGAGAAGGAAGGGATGTGAACCTGGGAGTCGAAGGATCAAACTCTAATGGGCACAGAAAAGAGATGGATAAGGAAGGACATACGATGAAACTCATTGGAAGATTACAGAAAGATGCCCAGGCTCACCGAGCTGATAGCCGAAAGTTCATGAGGGTCAGGGATCAGCAGGGAGAATTCAACTTAAAAGTGTTGAAGAACCTGGAAAGAATAGAAAGGAAGTTGGAGAAGAGGAGTGGCTCAAGCAAGACAAAGAGTTGCAGGACCCCTGAGAGAAGAAGAATATCAAGGAGTGGTAGCAGACATCATCATCGCTTCCCAAAGCATTCCAGTAGGGAAGCACGCAGTAGTTAAGGCCTATCCCCTACCCGAAAACAACGAAGATCTGGAAAGGATGAATTGAAAGGAGAGATGAACAAGATCAAGCCTCCAACGTTCGATGGAGAACATAAGAAGGAGGAAGATGTCGAAACATGGTTGCTAGGCATGAGGAAATATTTCCAACTGCAGAATTATTCCCCTCATGCAGAAGGAAGAATTGCGATGTATCAATTGAAAGGAAAAACATCCATGTGGTGGGATCAGTTTGTGCAGGTGCAACACATCAGAGAGAAAGATATCACTTGGAAGGAATTCAAGGGATATTTCGAGATGAAATACCTGACTAAAAGGTACTATGACAGAAATATGAAGGAGTTCTTCGAACTCAAGCTAGGCAGCATGACCATTGATGAATACGAACGAAGTTTCTTGGAGCTACTGAAGTATGTTCCATTCATCAAAGATGAGGTTGTCAAGATTTAGAGGTATCTGAGTGGACTGCCACCTGCCATTGGTGACAAGATTCAATATGATGATCCTAAGACTATGGAAGAAACAATAAGAATGGCTAAATGCTTATATGAATAGCAAAGAGAAAAGCCTCCTTTTCGGAAGGCTTGGAATGATCAGAAGAAGTTCAGGAAAGAGCAGAGGCAGAAGGGAAACAAGCCTCCCTTTTTTAGAAATAGTCCTCAGGGAAAACCATCCTTTAGAGAGCCTAGGAAGGCTAAAGTGGGTGAACAAATGCCCAGACCACCACCTATGGAGTGTTGGGGCTGTAAAGGAAACCATAGGTACCGAGACTGCCCCCACAGAAAAGATAAAGCAAGAACCGTCCACTATATTCAGCAAGCTGAAACAGTGGAGGATATGAGTAGTAGAATGCCAAGGATCTATGCAGCCCTGGAAAACAAGCAAGTTGAATTTCAATCGCACATGATTGAAGTGGAAGGTATGATCAACAACCGACCATTTATTATTTTAATTGATTCTGGGGCTAGTCATAGTTATGTAGATCCTAGGGTGGTGGAAATTTTGCATTTATCAAGAAGCAAACATGAAAGGTCTTGGTTAGTGCAGTTGGCTATAGGAACCAAGAGGAAGGTCATTGAATTGGTTAAATCATGTTCGATAGACATGAATGGATTGAGCACGAAGGTTGAATTGAATGTTTTGCCTTTAGGCTATTATGACTGCTTAATTGGGATGGAATGGTTGGACCAACACCATGCCCTCCTGGACTGTCATAACAAGAGGCTTACATGCCTGGATGAGGAGGGAAATTAGAAACCAGTCCAAGGAATTCCCAGAGCTGTGGTTGTTAGAGAAATCTCAGCCATGCAGCTAAAGAAGTGTTACAGGAAAGGTTGTCAATTATTTGCAGCCCGTGTGGAGGAAGCATCCAGAGATGAAGTCTCAAGAATTGGAGACCATGAGGTACTCACAAAGTTCAAGGACATATTTCAGAAAGTACCTGGACTACCTCTGAAGAGAGACATCAATTTTTCTATAAATTTGATTCCTAGAGCAGCCCCAGTGTCGAAAGCTCCTTATAGAATGAGTACGCCAGAGCTAAAAGAGTTGCAATTGCAGCTTGAAGAGCTTTTGAAGAAGGGGCATATTTTCCCCAGCATGTCACATTGGGGTGCCCTGGTCCTGTTCGTGAAGAAGAAGGATGGGACGTTGAGGCTGTGCATTGATTGCCGACAGTTGAATAAGGTAATTTTCAAGAACAAGTATCCTCTGTCGAGGATCGATGATCTTTTCGATCAGCTGAAGGGTGCGAAAATATTTTCGAAGATAGATCTCAGATCAGGATATCACCAGGTAAGAATAAAGGATGAGGATATCAGCAAGACTGCCTTTAGAACAAGGTACAGTCATTACGAGTTCACAATGGTGTCGTTTGGATTGTCAAACGCACCTGTTGTTTTTATGTGCTTGATGAATGGTGTATTCAGGAACTATTTAGACAAGTTTTTCATAGTCTTCCTGGATGACATCTTGGTGTATTCCAAGTCAGAGGAAGAGCATGAACAACACCTGAGGATGGTGCTGCAAGTGTTGAGAGAA
>SNQJ01S0181392.1:0-19277 GCA_010110895.2 Picea sitchensis
AATAATAACTGTTGGGGCCGACTTCTTATTCTGCCTATTACAATTGTTCGATGACCAATCCACAAAAGGGGATTTGGTCCTAATACAATTACCGACATGATTAATCCACAATGGGGATTAATCTAATGAATAAAATAACAATAATAATAAAAATAGTCTTCGCAATTACATTATTTCAACAAATGCTTCATAAGACAATGAACTCTTGAAAAATAGACTAGCTGATATACAATTGCAGCAATACAACAGTTTATAACAGCAATGATAAATTTGTAACAACCACAATAACTATGCTCCAAAATGCTTGAGAAAAGACTAGAAATAGAAGCTTTAACTAGGCAAATTGATATTAGATAGTCACAAGCAGATTTAGCAATGTCTAGCTAGCATAACATGTCACTTTTGAGGTCAATTTGTTGTTGTTAGATGTTTGTAGCAATCTTTTGTGACATAAGCAAGTTAGTCAATGAATTAGGCTAATCTAAGGTTAGTAGGAGTTAGTAAATGTTCCAAGGAAGTTTGTTTGAGAGTTGTTTGAGCAAATCGATCACCAAGGTGAGTGAACTAGTGCCTTCTAGGGTAATGGAGTCAATGATAGCAGCAACAACGCTTAGAGGGAAATAGCAATGATAATACTTAGCCAAAAGGAGATGGAGAAGATGAGAGAGGTGTTAGTAACCCAAGGCCTCAAACATCCAATTCCTAGAGAGATAATTGCTAGAAAGTAAGGAAACTTAGGCCCTAGCGATTTCTCTTTCCTTAAATAATTTGAAACAAAATATGCAATAGGCAATGTAAGTAGGGTTACTAGAGTGCTACAATGGTAGGGCTCTAGTATATACTTCGAGATAAGGTGTTCTTTGAGAAATTTAAACATGTGGAAAATTATAGACAAAAAGATAATAACTTATGTCTTTCTTCTAGGGTTTCAAGCAAGAAATTGCATAATCTTTAACATGAAACAAGTAAAATTCACCATAAGAATTCATTCACAATAAAGAAATGCATATTTTCTAATTACTTCACCAAGAATAATCAAGCTCAAACCCTAGTTGAAGATTTTCCACCATGAAAAGAGCCAAGATACACCAAAAAAGCCTCTCCAAGAAGTTGCGCACCACTTAGTTTCAGCCAATAACCCTTAAAGAGGGCCGAATTTCAGACCACACAGTTGTGTTATGAGAGATGATTTTAAAAATGAGAGTTTTTTCTCTTATTTATACAATATCAATGACCATTAATTATAGTTAGGTCATAAAAAAGGTCGACATAAATTACATTCAAAATCAAGTTTTTTAGATAAATTTCATTAATTAAACCCTAAAATCAAATTCAAGGGTGACGTCATGCCCTTCTAGGGTGACGTTAGGCCCCTAGGGTGGAACACTAGGCCTTAAGTGCAAAACGTTTGGCCTCCAAAGGCCCCAAATGATGCCACATATGCCAACTAGCACACAACCGTCCTCATAAATGCAAACCTTGATTAGATGACGTCTAGGGTCAAAATGATGATGTCATAGGCCCTCAAGGGTCAAAGTCCTGGTGGAAAGGAAAGACCCCCCCGAATCTAGGCCTGCCGGAGTGTCTCGGGGGAAACGTCCTTCTTTCTTCCTGGTGCAAGCCTCTGGTGTCTCTCTGCCCCTGGTTGCGGTCAGATCATCCATCTTGTTGATGATTGCAGCTTCGTGAGACATCCTCCAGGATACGTTCTCCTCTGTGACTGAGTTGAGTTGACCTGAAAGAGAGCCCAATGTTGGGCATACCCATGTGATGGGGCATCGTTCTCCTCTGTGTGAGAGTTGAGTCATCCGCTAGTGGTTGGGGAATCGTTCTCCTCTGGAGAGTTGATTCGTCCCCCAGTGGTTGGGTGTGTCCATGTGATGGGTGTATCGTCCTCCTCCGTGTGAGAGTTGAGGCGATGTGGTACTCTAGATGATTCTGTTGAGTATGACGTCCATGTGGCTGAGCATAGGTGGACATGTCCCTAGTGGTTGAGCACTAGTGGATGTGTGGATCCCTTGCTATATCGTTTAAGTGTAAGATTTACCTGTAACCCTAATTGTGATGTAAAGGGTACAGGTCGGCCCCACCATATGTAAAAGATAATTAATGTTTATTGTTATAATTAATTGTTTTCTGAGTTATTGAGGTTGGCCATGTTGTGCCAATGGATACACTTTTTGTTATGTCTAGGTATAGTATAAATAGAGGTGATTTCCCCATTGAGGAAACACACTCACACACAAGTCACTTGAGATTTCGGAATTTCAGCAAGTACACTTTAAGGGCTGAAGTGCACACCTCTCTTAAGCGCAAGTTTTAAGGTAGTAGAGCACCCTCTTGTGTGCATTAGGGTTTTATGGTTGGGGGATCTTCTCTTGATAATATAGTAAAGGATTGTTGGGTTTTCTTCCCTTGAGTAGAAGGGTTTCCCAAGATATTTATTGTGTTCTTGTGCAGGGTACTTCTTCTTATGATCTTGGTTATTTCAGCACTTGTAAATTGTGTAGTTGCATTTGTTTATGGTTCAAGTAAATGCTAAAATAAAATAAACCTCATACTTGAACCCAACATAGTGAAAATTCAACACATATGTGGGCTTTCAGCCCTATGGAGGTCCGAGCTAATCATTCCCCCATATATACCTATCCACCGGGCAAGGTCCTACAACAACAACAAGTACGCCCTCTAGGGGTTCAGAAGTCATAGGGATCATAGCAATGTCAATCACATCTAATAATAAAATTACCCAAACATGTGCATCAAACCCCCCTTTACCCAAACAAATGCTCAAAGACATTATGCAGTTTAACAAGTCAGTTTTGGAGAGGGTCTCAAGATGTCCTATTGGGCCAATCTTCCTCAAGTTCGAGGTGTTTCCTAGGTGAGAACCAATCCAGGTCATGTAAGTGTGAGTGAGGTGATATGGGAAGTGTTTGGGCAAAGGGTGCACTGATAACAAGGAAATGTAGGTCTTTCCTTTGGGTGCCTTTGTAGAGGGCGAGTTGCACCTTATCATGGATGCCATTGTTTCCAAGCCCATTCAATGCCTTGTATTCTTAGTCTTATTGATTTTTCTTTTGTGCTTCAAGGGAAGAGATGGGGGACACTGTCCTGCCTTGGTGACCAGAGGTGACAACGTTACCCACAAGAATTTCACAAAGATAAGAAGGTTGGCTCGTGATGAGACCCCCTTTCTCTTGGCTATACCACCAAGAGACACTACCCTGGTTTGGTGACCAAATAGATGGTAGTGTCATACCGATACATGCCCATGGTCCTAATAGGTCAACTCATTATGAGACCTCCCATCCACCAACTAGTACCTTGAGTTTTGATTTATCTTATGGGCACCCTATTCTTACTAAGAATCTTTTTTATTGCTTTCTCGGGAATCCCTGGGCGAAGCATCTCAAAGGTTTCATTTTGGATTTTAACTCTTGCCAACTACTTTTACCCTCTGGGCCTTTAGCCCCTTCTTCCCACAAGGCAAGGTACAAACCTTCCTAGTGTGGCAAACCCAATGCCCAAACAAAGGTAGGGGGGAAAATGAGAGGAACAAGGGTGGAAAGTGGTAATTATGGAGGGAATGGACGATGACCTTTCATAGACCCACCCAGTGGCAAACCATTTTAAAGGGGAATCAACTTACTAGGGCATCATGTCACCCTCCCAGGTATGAGCAAGTTAAAGAGAATAATTTCCAAGAAAACGTTATGAAATGAAGGAGAATTTAGTGCAACATACTCAAGTTCTTTAATAATCAGAGTGACACATACCATGATACCCGGACTCATTACCTCATGAAGCAAGACTTATTGTTGTTTCAGGACTAGGCTGGTGGGATGGATACTGCTATTGCTGATAGATGGGCTGCACTGAAGTAAAGATGGGCCCTCCGGGGCCATGCTCAAGTCATCCGACTCTCGACACTCCATGTCTAGGACATGTGGGCCTTGAGACATGATCTCATTAGTTATCCCTAGAATAGGGGATAACAGGGTCAAACCCTCATTAAACCTTTACAAAATGAAAAAATGCCAAAAATGCATTATAAGGGTCACTCGTGTGGTGACTTCAAGCCTTCCTAGGCTAGTAGAAGGCCTCCAAAGGCCATGTGGCACCAATCCAAGGTGAAGTGATGGAAAATGGCATATCTCCTATAATGTCCCCACTATGGGACATCATTATATTACGGAGTGTTATGATGACCAGAGTAGCTAGATGGAGATTATAGCGAGTACAGGGGCTATCAAGGGGTTTTTTGGGGTTCGGCTTGCATCGCTCATCTTATTTTATCATCATGATCCATTCTGCACAGCTTGGCTTTGGTTCCGTTGCATTCCGACGATTTCCGTAATTTTGAGTTATTTTGGGCTATATGTTAATTAAATTCACTAAGGAGGTCATATTGGGCATAATACTTGGAGGAACCTCTTAGTGTAATAGCTCATTGGAATCGGGAGGAATAGCCCTACGGGATAAGATGATGAAAAGTAATATGCCCATTATGACCTTCTTAGTGAAATTAATTAAGATATGACCCATAATAACTCAAAATTACGGAAATCGTCAGAATGCAACGAAACCAAAACCATGTTGTGTGGAATGGATACTGATAATGAACGATGCAAGTCGAGCCCAATAAAACCCCTCAATATCTCACAAACTCTCTGTCACCCCTATCTGGCTACTCTAATAGGCATAGCACTCTGTAAAGTTATAATGTCCCAAAATGGGGACATTACAGTCCTCCCTGCCAGAATATTGTTTTTCCTCAAGCAATAACTAAATCCAACTACATATGATACCGAGGTCCCATATCCACCTGTGTGACACAAGGTAGACTCCCCTCAAGATGTGGTATCTCCAAGTTCTCACCACTCACGACACCCACATGCTCTTAAGATGACAGTGCAATATGCCCATTATGACCTCTTAGTGAAATTTAATTAAGATATG
This sequence comes from Picea sitchensis, assembly GCA_010110895.2. Classification (NCBI taxonomy): domain Eukaryota; kingdom Viridiplantae; phylum Streptophyta; class Pinopsida; order Pinales; family Pinaceae; genus Picea; species Picea sitchensis. The sequence goes on from SNQJ01S0181392.1 coordinate 4,963, forward strand.
GACCCATAATAACTCAAAATTAATTAAAATCGTATTTAATGCAACGAAACCAAAACCATGTTGTGTGGAATGGATCATGATTATGAAATATGATGAATGATGCAGTCGAGCCCAATAAAACCCCTCAATATCTCACAAACTCTCTATCACCCCTATCCGGCTACTCTGATAGGCATAGCACTCAGAAAGTTATAATGTCCCAAATGGGACATTACAGCCCTCCCTCACATTGTTTTTCCTCAAGCAATAACTAAATCCAACTACATATGATAAATTTTAGGTCCCATATCCACCTGTGACACAAGGTAGACTCCCTCAAGATGTGGCCTCTCCAATGCTCACCACTCCACGACACCATTATTGCTCTGATGAGTAGAATGATCAATGTATCGAGGAATCCTCACCAACTCCCCAAGAACCACTCTACTTGAAACTCAACTCCATCAAACATTGAACCACCAAGCAATCCAATCCCTGGATCCCATATCGTAATCGTCAATCACATGCCTCTCGGAGTATAGTTCTCAGAAATATCAATACCAGAGTCTCCTGCAAATAACAGCTATGCCTCAACCCTAAAATGTAATCTATCCTACCAACCATACTACAAATCAACACGCACTCCCTAAATAACTAAACATGTTGTTGCTATAGTGAGGTACTACAAGACCTAAAAAAAATTACCAACTAGTGACGTGATCTCCCCAATAATGGAACTCAATGGAAAATCAAAGTGACTCCCCCTCGCAAACGTCCGCTCGTCTCCATAAGTCAATGAAATGCTTAGTCCTCAGAATCCTAGGGTCCCATGCTATTCTTTGATAGGGACCATCATGTCGATGTTGTTCTACTCTGATAATGACTGTATGCTCACAGTATCCATATTGCCCTCCTCCCTGAGATCCTCAAGATGAAATAAACTATTGACCAAATGGACTCGCAGATCCCACTTCAAATTTCCAAAGTTCATCTCTTCCAATCCCTACTAATTGTTCATGTGCCCTACTGGTAACTGTCAAAATCACCTAACTCCCTGGCCCCAATGAGAATCTCAATATGTATCAACCTCTGAGATACCCTCCGTCCCATGGCTTAGGATACTCTCCATCACGCCTATGGCCTCAACTGTCAGCCTCTGATGATCCACCCCTATCCCGAAGGAATGCAATCAAGACACCCTATCATAGTCTCTGACTACCAACTCTCCATGTCCCATGCCACTGCCTAGCTCCCAAGTGTTGTTACACAATGATGAGTATCAAGAAAGGCTATCATACATTCTAAACCAAATGTAGGACCGGAAAGTATCATATTCTTTGGTTAATCCAAAGGTATTAACCAAAATCTTGTGCATCGGCACCCATGGTAAATAATCTCTTAATTACCACCTAATACTCTAACCATCGGTACAATGGGGTACTTCCACCAACTCAAGGGGTCAATCATTCTCCATCCATCATCACTCACGCACCTGCTGCTACAATGAAGGTGATCTCCAAGATTCAGAGGGTCAACAGTAAGGGAGAGGGAATTCCATTCTACTAAGTGCATCTCTCCTTTTGCAATCCAAAGGTATCCCCTCTCTAATCCTACCTGTGACAACTCAGAGTGTCTCCTGTGGAACTACCACTATCAACAGGTGCCCCCAGATACTCCTCAGGTGGATCCCCTCAGATACACCTTACAACATCCCTGATCCTGGTACTTTGCCAGGTCATCCTACATGAAGGTCAACCAATCATAGAACACAAATGGAAGTGTCTCTATAATCGCCATCGCTCTGAATTTCCATGTACGTGGTGTGCTCAACTGTTCCCAACACTTCTCGTGAATGGTGGTCCCTGTGATCTATGGACATCCTCATGTATCTCTGATCATATCTCTCCATACTCTACTCAACTGATCCCGTACTTCCTCACGCTTCCTCCCTCAACTGGTGCTCCACTGCTAAACTACCAACATCCTCTCGCAATGTCGTTGAGGATATCTGACTCTCTGTTAAAATAGATGTAGTGGATCTCAGCCTAATTTCAAGGAGCTCCTCTGATCTAGACTCATCTTGAGGGTTGTCTGTGGTGTCCTTCCTCGAGAATATCCGTAGTGCTCACTAATCATGAGTGAGTCGGTCCACTCCAACCTCCTCGCCTCCTCAGTTGACATGGATACATCTCAAACTCCCAATAGGTAATCCTATCCTCACAACAATTCCTAGTAGTCGCTCCCTCATCACAATACTCTCCTCGTAGTGTATGGAAGTCATCAATGACAGTCCCCCATCTAAACTGGCCCAGGCTACCAGGCTCTCCTAATAACTCCGCTACCAATGTATGTGTATCATCAATGAGCCTAGTGGCTGCCAAGGGTCATGTCCTCATTGACTCTCAACTGTCTCGTCAAGTGTCGTGACTCTCGGAGTCACAGTCATGCTGAGGTGCTACTTCATGTCTCTCTATTGCTAGTGTCAACAATGGAATCCCCAACAACACACTTCCTCAAAATATAAGGCACCTGAATCACACCTGCCCCCGTATATCAAGTCCTCTCAGAGCACTGCACTAATGTTCAACTCAAGGGACTCTATCTAAATTGTACCATATCCTGTATGGGCAGATATATCCTACTGTGCACTCACTCTACTAATATCATATGCACATGGATCCCATACATATGTGTATACAGAGATGTGCTATGGTCATTCTGACTCAATAAGGAGTGCATCCTCATCATTGTAGATCGACCCTGGGAGTAAGTGCCCTAACAAGCTGTTGGTCTCCACAACCTCGTCCATCACTGGAATCTCCAAGAGCGGTGATTCACTCTCTCATATTGATAGGTATGTGTAAGGGCAACTAACTCCAAGCCATACTCTCCTCCTGATCTCAAGTAACCATATGTTCCTTGTGTACAATCCCCAATACTGCCTCTACATATGGAATGCCACCGATATCCTCATGTGTGGGTTAGCATAGGTGACTGAAAAGATGAAAAATGTGGCTCTCTTATCATTATAGGAAGCTCATCATTCTCCATGCATGACTTCCTAGAAGCTATGTCTACACCCACCCCAGAGGTCATCCAACTTCCTAATATCATCATGTCTAAGCTCCAACACATATGAATCCTCACAAATCTCACCAGTATGTTTAAGTGTTGAATCCTCAACATTCTCGGTTGGGGAAGATGAAGGATAGTACATGACATCCCTGCCCATAACTCGCCCTCTAGATGCAGGGCCATTAGCCTTATTGGACCGGGCTTCCAAATAGGCATCTATGGTTCAATTCACATGCATCTCCTCATCCTTCCTATCATAGTGCACCTCAACAAAGTGCACCTTCCTTACCTCTCAAGACTGATTTTAAGTCAAGGCACTTCTTGTAACTATAGCAACGCCTCCCTACATCTAATCTAGGCCTTATCTCACTGGCCAATCCACCTGGTAATGATGTATCTAGACTATCTAATTTTCCCTAGGTCAAGTGTTCTAATACCTTCAATTTAGAATGTTCTTGATCATTAATCTAGGAAATGCTACTAATGTATGTGTAGGATCACTGGCTTGCTAAACATACATAAAATGATCATACAATTAATAAATGCAACAAAGGCCTAAAGTTTGTATTATGATATCTCCAGGGATTACAAAATGGCCTAATGCACATACTAAATCGACACACATCACTAGATCAACAGACAAAGGATCTTAGTCGGAATACAAATAAGCAAACAACCAAAGATGACTACCTAATATGGGAGCAATCATGAATCAATGGATGCATTGGGACTATGGCAAACACCAGAATTCACTGGAAGTCCGAAACTGCCATGGGAGCTATACTGTATCGGACTGGAATAGTCCCAATGATGTTGTTGACCGCCTATCTAAACTAGGGCCTGTCCCATGTGCCATGAAATATGCATCATTAGATGCTAGTATGTTGAAGACAAGATTGGTTCTACTTGGGCATTTTATACCTCCAACACAAAATTTTGTAAATTTCCACCCCTACAGTGGGTTAATAATGTAATAAGTTTGCATGGATCATAGTTAGGTCGTGCAAGTCTTTGGGATGTTTTCATTGGAGTTCTTTTCATCGGGGGGTTTTTATCCTCTGGTTGTCAATTGGGCTTTTCAGTCTAGTTGATTTCCCATGAGTTTGTCCCTCACACATGCAATAATTCCTCCAAAGTGGTGAACGACGCTCTAATGGTCTCCATCCTTTGGTAGCTATTGTTTAGGAATGATGTAAAATGACTGGCCAAAGTGCTGTAGAAAGTTTCACAGACTCTCACGAGTCTAGATAGGTTTTTTTATTAATTAAAATTAATTAATTCTAAGGTTGGAATTTTAATTTATTTAATTAATTAAATGTTTTGAGAAAATATAAAACTGGGTCTTTGGCTTTTTGATAGGGGTATTTGTGCTCAAAATAAATGGAATGGCACCTCTACACCCATAGACCCAAGTTTCAGCTCGGTGGACAAAGTTTGTTATGCATTTGTCCACACCAAGTCAAAGTCGTACAAACAACAATTTTAATTAGTTAAGTCATTTTTGTAATTTTGTAAAGAGTTACTGGGTTAGTTTCAAGGTGGAAAAGAGCAATATTAGACTTGACTTAACTCCTCCTAACCTTTTCCAACCTAACCCTACCCCTTACTCCAATTACACTCAAAATTATGGGTCTGTGGGATTACGTTTTCCTTCAGGAGGTTACAGACTTATTTGGGGACCCTCTCTATAAGTTATGACTCCTTTGACCTCCAAACTGTTCTCCCAGGGATGATCCCACTCAATTTTTCTCATTAACTCTCCATTCCTTCATTTTCACCCTTTTCTTGCCCTCTCCAAGAGGAGTTACACCCCCCTCTTCTAGAAACTCCACAAATGATTTTTAAAATTATTTGAGACCTCTCACCCTCTCCTTGGCATCAATCCCAAGGCCCTCCCACACCTCTTTTGCTTGATCTCAACACTTCCTACATTTTTCTACACACCCTAGATCTTAGCTTTCAAACCCTAGATGGTGCCCTGGCCTTGAGATCTACTTTTATGCTCGTGTGTGACACTTGGCATTGATCCAAGAGAGGTGGTTTGCCTCTCCAAGTATAAAGATCTCATTTCTCTCTCCCAAATCACCATATATTGAGCTATTGTAATGCTTATACCTAAAATTTCATCTCACCCCACTTTGCTCACATCTCTTGCCATCTCACTATTGCTCTTTGAGAGTCTCAAGCAACTTGTTGCCACAACACTCTCACATTGGATTATAAAACTTTGGAGATTTGGAAACATCATAGAGTATTCTGGTTGACTTCTACATATGAGGTAATATTGTGACTGAGTGCCCATGGTTTGGTTGGGTAGATCTTGAATGAAGCATTTCATTTGGGTAGATTAGCATAGATTATTCTTGCTGATTTATTTGTGTTAGGTAGCTATTTGCTTTGAAGTATTTCAAGTAGTTAGTCTATCCATTTATAATATATATTCTTAGCTCACTCTTGTCTCAAGTTTTACAGGTTCACTTCAAAGAATTATTGGGAAAGCCTTAAGCACGAGTCTTCCCTTAACTTTTACTCAAACTCCAAGTTTATTTCATTTTATATTTCTGTTTCATTCCATTATATATTTCAGCTTGCTAACCTCTTAGATAGGTCACAAATTTTCACATATTTCATGAGCTATTTGAGGATTTCATGAAAATTCTCGCATAAAACAGAATTTTCCTTTAACTCTATTTTAAGTTGTGTGAACATTTCCAAGATTTTTGCTTGTTAGTTTTTACAGTGTTCTACTAAACAAGGATATGCTGCCAAATTTTAGCCTTACAACACAACAAAAGCTGCTTAAATAAGTGGGTAACATTTCTTTCCTCTTCTTGTATTCTTTCATTCTACTTGTATCTTTAAGCCATTGTATATTAATTTTCTTCAAAGTAGTTTAGCTTGCCTACACTTTGGGAGTGTGATTGGCCAAGCCAACCCCCAAAATCATAAAGTTTGCTTTTATTTTCACCATTTTCTTTATTTCATATAACCTCTTTTACAAAACGTAGCTTTGCCTCCACCTTGGCCATTGTATGGATTTTCCATTCTTTTGTTTTTCAAGTTTTGTTTGCATTAATGTGTCAAGACCTTTGGGAGAGTAACCCCCAATATAGTTGGGCTAGGATAGTAATATGTGTATGATTTAATTTGCTTACATTGTTTAAAATATTCTAGAGCTAGATCCTCACACATATTGCTAATCTTAACTCAAGTTGTGGTTATCTAATTTTTGATTACATACTTTAAGTTTTCACATGTTATCTAAGCATTGGCATAACTTAAAACCACAACACATATCTATGCTTATGTGGTAATACATTTTGGGCAAACTTATATCTTTCACTTTTTATGCTTTTTCATTTAAGTTTATAGTGCTTCTCATTGACATGTGAATGGTGTAGGATATAATCTATCTTTTCAGCAAATTCTTTCATTTTTAGCAAACTTCTTATGGTATGATTCATATGGTTATGTGAAGAAATCTTAAGCACTTTCTGTTATAAGTGGCAAGTTAAGGCAAGAACAACTTGACACTTATAACAGAAAATTACTTTCAAGTTTACATGTGGAATGGTGATGAATGAATGATAGGTATCTTGCAGCTTTCCATTGATGTTTAAATGTGTTTATGGTTGTCACTTTTACATCTTGGTACACACCCATAACAACAACTTCAGTTTCTGTTTTGGTTTGTTGTCGCCCTATGCATTGTTCTTGCAAACGAGCTAAGTCCTGGCTTCACTTAGGTGTGCCCCTCTGAGACACAAAGTCTGTTCCAAAGTTCTCATTGATCATTACCTTGACTCGAACTTCTTCCTTCTAGGCTTACTCCTAGGGAAGCCAAGGGGTAGTCCCTAAATTAAGGTTAATTTTAAAGTTATGTGTTCTAGGAGCTAATTTTAATTGTTAAAAGGTTAAGGGGAATTAGCCTAATATGACAAGCAAAGAATGCAAGTGCAAGTCTAAGTCTAGTTTAAGCACTCTTTCCCCTAAGTCAACTAAAGACTAGTGCCTAAGGTTGGGCAAGGGGTCAAACTATGTTTTGGGGTGGTCTGTAATTACGCTAGGCGCATTACAAGTAAATCAACTAAATCCGCCCCAAACCAAGATTATAACCATACAAAGAATGGTTATGTCACCAAGTTTACAAGATTGACAGATTATTTACCAATATACATCAAGTGAACAAGGTACACAAAATGTACAAAGATATACAAGAGATATAAACACATCACACCCTAAGTTAAGCATGCCCTAAGTGGCACTTAATCCACTTGACTGCCTTCACTGCAACTAACCACTACATCAAGGATCAAAGCAAGTGATGCCTCCCAAGTGGGATACCCAATCACTCTGTGCATTTATCCACACCATAAAGATGAATTGATTAACAAGATATTATTAATATGATAGCTTCAATTAATCAAGCCACCAGCATGAAAGATAAAGACATATAGTTGCAAGGAAGAGATATAGTAATGAATTGTCAGTAAAGGTGTGTTTGCCTATCGATACATCTATATTTCCCCAAACATACAATAATGTGATCTATGCAAATAATGTACTTTCTTAAGAATTTTAGTTTTCCCACCCCCTAAGCTAGATGTGTGTGTGTATCAATTTCCGAATCCACCAAATAACTGCCCGTGATCAAGATCGGGGCCACGAGTCCCCAAAATTTAGCTTCCAAGGTCAGCCCACGCCATCGGTGAAGTAAGAAGTGAGTCCCGCACACGATCTCCCTAACGGAATCACGCGGGATCTGGCCCCCGCCCACTACTGACTGGCTCTTCAAACCCGCTTTTAGATGAGGAAATAGACGCTCAAGACCCCTAAAATGTTACTAAGTGTTATTAGGGACCCTCGGGTGAGTCTTAGGTGTGTTTGGTGTATTTTAACAAGTTTTAAGCACTTTTATTTCTAGGTTATTAGCGAATAATGTGGACTAAAAGTGAGTAAAACAAGTGCTGAAAGATTGCAATTATACCATCATCAACAGGTAAAGATAAGGGAAATTATAGCACAAGTGTTTAACCCATCAATGTATCATCACATGAAAGGAGCTTTAAAAGATAATTAACCATATAACCATGAACCATGAACCCTGTAATGATACTTGAAAATGAAATGAAAAATAAGACTTAAGAATTCTAAATGATTCAAACCATAAGCATGTGGTAGATGATATAGGAGATACTTCTGTAATGTGTTAAGATGTGAGAGCTTTAAAAGATAAATTAGGCCGTGAGCAAAAGTAATAAACCATTCACATCCAAACCATAAGTGTTATATCATATATGTGTGCCAAAGGTGTGTGATAAACCAAGAGTAGGTCGTGAGCACTTAAGGATTAAACAAGTATAGCATTAAACCATTTAAATTTGTGTGACGTGCTAGCAAATAAAGACTAGGCCATGAGCATCATGTGAATGTGTGAGATGTGGGTGCTTGTAATAGGCTAGGCCGTGAGCAAAAGATGGTGTTTTAGGTGTACCAAAAACTTAATCAATGCCACATCAATGCTATACTTGCTAAGTTATGAGAGTCAAAGCTTTTTAAGATACGAATGAACTTAGCAAATGAGAGATCACTTAAAGTATTATCACTTTACTTCATATGCATCAAAGACTAGCTAAATAACTCAAGAGATCAAGATCTAAAGCATATAATCACATTCAATCTATCTAACCATTAAGCATGAAAATAAGAGCACATGAGAGATTAGAAAGAAGCAAAAACTTGTAGATGAAAGACTAACCAGGATATGATCAACTTCTAAGCAAGAAAAACATCACAAGTTTATTTCCTTAAGCACATATGATTTTTGGGGATGACTCCCCCAAGGTGCTGGCAAGTGAAGCCAATAATACTTTAAGATAAACTTGCACAGAAAAGTGGGGTTTTGAGTCCTATAACTCTGATGAACAGAGAGTCCTTGAATATGGATTAAGGACAGGCTGCTGGCCTACTACTCAGGCAAGAACCATCTTAATATGGCTAACAAACATTAAGTTTATTCTAGAGATGTGAGAACTTGAAAAGGAAACACCACTACTATGTTCAAGGTGGTGGCAAGCCTCCCCGATTTTGACCAAAGAGGGTACTGGGATTTATACAACAAATAAATAAATAAAAAATGAATGAAATATGAGCTAATCTAAGTTATTATATGAACAAAGAATAATTACCCTAAGTTAGATTGATTTTATGAGCTCAAAAAGACTTAGAAAAATTGCAGAAAACTTATAGAAATGCAAGAGAAAAGAGGAGAGAGATGTTACCCAAACCAAGAAGAGTTGTTTGGAAAGTCTCCTAGGTGTTGGTGAGTGTAGCTTGTACCTTCAAAATATATCGTTGTCCTGCAAAAAACAGCAAAGGTGCGCCATTGAAATGTCGTGAAAACACCAAGAAGAGCAAATTTTCCCGTATACATAGAAAATTTCTAGCAAACAAATGTGATAGATAAATGATATTTTTGACCTCTCTACAGCTAATATATGAGCTGAAACACAAGTGGAAATGGATCAGAGAAAATTATATGGCAAAAGGAAAGAGATTGGAGTGTATGAGAGTCTCTGCAGACTCCTCTTCCAATACCATCCCAAGTGAAACCCTTGAAGTGACCTCCAAAAGCTTAGAGCAATGTGAATATGGCATAGATAGTTTTCTTTAAACAATCATAGGAAGAGATAACTACAATCCTAGGTTATTCAAGATAAAACATAACCTAGCAATGACAACATTCAACTATCTTACCTTAAGCAAGATAACTTGTACCCAGATCTACTACCATAAACAAATCCCAACAACAAGTAAGCAATATCACCCCATATGAATGGAGCATAAAGATAACTATAAACACCAATGATCCTCCAAAGCATTTTTCTGTCATCAAAATTGGAGTGTTGTAGCCACTAGTTTTGCTACTAGACCTCCAAGAGCAATGAATGGATGGGCAAAATGAAAAGAGCAAAGAAGCATGGAAGTGAGAAATTTATACAAGCGAAGCACAAAAGATTGGTGAGTAAAGAGAGGGAGGGGAGGGTTCTACTGCACCTGCTAAGAGGTTAGTGAAGGCACTGGATGAACCCAAGTGTCAAACCGCATCAAATGAACAACTTAATGAGGCACACCATCTAGGGTTTGAAACCAGGATTCTCACTCTACAGAAAAGTGTAGGAGGTGTTGGATCAAGCAAAAGAGGTGTGATAGGCCTTGGGATTGATGCCAAGGAAGGTGAGAGGTCCAAATAATTTTAGAAAATCTAGAGTTTTCAAGAAGAGGGGGCGTAACTCCTCCTGGGAGGGCCCAAAAAGTGTGAAAAATGAAGAAATGAGGGAAATTAATGAGAAAAAGGAGGGACTAAATGCAGGAGGTGATGGGGCCAAAGGGAGCTCATAATCATGAGAGGGCTCCAAATAAGTCAATACAACAAACTTCCACTAAGTTAAAAAACGTCACTTTCCCTTAGGGGGCCATATTTTTTGAGTATAAAAGGTGGGAAAGTAAGCAGAATAGGCTCTAGTTAGGGCCTGGCATGGGTTTAGGGCTGGCATGGTCTAGGGGTCAGCACACATGTGGTGTGTCCTTTCAAGTTTCTATGCAAAATTTCAAGGGATTTGGTAGTTAGTGCTGGTCGTGGTTTCCCCCTAGGGAAAAAATTAGAAAGCGGAAAATGAATTAAGAGGCTTAGTCAAGTTAAAAGGTTGGGATGGGTTTGGGTAGGGTTGGATAGGCCCATGAAATTTGCTCATTTCCACCTTAAGGATCCACCTAATTAATTCAAATTAAGAATGTTTTAAGGATTTTAATAATGTTGACTCAGTAATTAAAATTGTTGTTTTTGACTCTACCTGACTCTAAGTGGGCTAAGATATAGCAAAATCCTGTCTAATCGAAATGAAACTTCATTCCGCAAGTGTAGGGGGGTGCCTTTACATTTCTTTGAGCACAAATACCCTATCAAAATCCCAAAGATGCAGTTTTTACAATGTTTAGTTTGGGGAATAATTAATTAATTAACTTTTAAAATTTGACACTAAAAACTCATCTAGACTCGAATACTAAATTCCTTTAAACTTTCTACATTGTCCGGCATGGTCATTTACAATATTCCTAAATAATAGCTACCATGAATGGCATATCGTGAGTGCCTTCCACCTCACTTTTGGAGGGAAGCCAATGAGGGAAAACTCAAGGGGAAGTCGGCTAGGAGCTTGTCTGGTTGACAACCCGAGGATAAAAACCCCCCGATGAAAAGAACTCCCCGGATCACCCAAGGTACCTGGACCTAATCCATGATCCATGCAGATCCTATTGCATTAACTCCACTAGGTGCGGAAATTCCATTTTACAAAAATTTAAGTGCCGGGTATCTGATACCCAAGTAGGAACTAATAATGTTCAACATAGATGAATATTTCATAACATGAGTTGAATTCACTGTTGCTAAAACATGTATTTCTTCAACATCTGGTTCCATTATGTGGGGACGGTGGTCTATCAACTCAACAAGGCTAGATCATAATTAGAATCCAAAGACTTAATAAAATGATGTCACAATAATGTGAATACCCAAAAAATTAACATTAGTATACATCATAAATAAATAATGAAATCAAATATATAAACAAAATTTACATAATGAAATTTCTAAAGTACAACAATGGAATTATAACATGAAACCATGGATACAAGAAAAAATTCTAAGTACATATTTACATACAATTGAAATATAAAAAATTAAATCACAAGAAAGGGTTAGAGATATCGGTTGCAACCACCCATGCAATGGGTGAATTGATGCCTTAAGTGTCTGAATAACCCGAGTCCAAGATGACTTTCATTTAAGACTTTTCCAAGTTTTTATCAACTTGGAACTTTTTATAAAGAAGAACCAACTAAGTATCATGCTCTTTCTTCCTTTCAACCAAAACATTGAATATGAATGTCGGTAATAAATCTGGGGAGATTACTTTACGCCATGATCACAAGGTGGAGGCCAACCATCATAATGATCCATTACCTGTAAATCAACTGGGCCCATCATATTATTTGGCATTAATCATCCCTTTGGTTGAAAAACCCGAAGAACAGTTACTCAGGGAACCATCATATTGTTTACCAAGATTTTTCAAAATTATCCTTCTGAAGATTTGAACATCGGGAGGTGGTGGTGGGACCCAACCATCCAGATATTCAACCTTTTCAAACTGTCTCTCACCTCGTCAAAATAGACAGATTGATCATTCTATGGATTCCAGAACTTACTTCCCATGTAATTTCCTCTCTTTTTCAATCACAAGTCAAGTCCATGGGGTCCATATTCAATAGCCCTCGCAATCATCTTCCATGATTTCAAATCGATCTTCAATGGCCACAAACTATTCATTCATGGATTCACACTGTTCTTAATGGGAAAACTGCATGTTCAAAATTATTTCCTTAAGATCCTCAATGAGATCCTCGTGGGATCATCAACCTCAGGTTCCAACCTGGGATTAAATGATATTTGAAAGATCTTTCCTCTTCCATTTTCCAATAAATCATCAACCAACTCACTGTAGATTTCATCTTGATCATCCCCAAATCTTTCCAAAAGTCATGCAGAAAATCCCGCATGGTCTTGATCTCATTATCTTGCCATATGAACCATCCTGGCATTTCCTTATCCTCCAAATGTAGTCCAAGAAAACAATATACAAGAGCTTCCCAAGGATAGGTACCATCCCACTGTCAATCAAATTAAAAGGCCTTAATAGGAGTACAAGCATCACCATCCTCATGAAAGCCAAACACATACACATTATCAACAACATTTTCAGGTATATAATTAGGATAACTAACTATTCCTGAAAAATCAAAAAAACGCCCATTTCTAACTAGATCATCAAAAAGTCTAAAGAAAAGGACTAGGACCCAAGATTATTAAGGATCCAACAAGAAAGAAAACATTCGCTTCATCCAAAACTTTTCAAGTTCAAAGATGAAACAAACAAGCCAGAGTTCCTTGAAAATGCCTTGTCAAATTTATTGTATGGAGCTTATGACCAAGTTTACTTTCATAAAGGCATCAAACAAAGCAAAAACAAGAAAGAAAACAAAGGTTAAAATTATTAAGTTAGAATATGATTGATACCAAAGTGAAGTGCTTCCTCCAAGAATTTCTAAGTAATAAGGATCGTCTTTGCAAGAGTAATTTATTGATTTGTTCAATGGAGTCGCTGTACTTGGAAAGAATCATTAAAGCCAACAAATGCAAGTTCAAAGAATTATTAGTTCTAAAGTTTTTTATTACTTAGATCTAAAAAAAATAAAGAATAAGCATTAGACCAAGGATAACTGACTTTATCCTGCAAGAATCTGCCAAAGATATGTTACAGAAAATTTCTGTTTTTACACAGAAATTTCCAGCATAAAAATCTGAAAATGAAAATTTTGATTTTGACCTATCTATGATTAGTTAAAAGCTGAAAAACATATGGAAATGGATGCAGCAAATAAAATGGAATAAGAAAGAGGCAAGAAGTGTAAGAAGGGCTCAAGAGTAGGCTCCTCTTCGATGCTATCCCAATGAATCCTTTGATGTGACCTGCAAAACTTAGAGAAACATGTGAAGCATGGAATAGATAGTTATCTTGAAATAAACTTAGAATGAAATACTTGCAAACCCTAAGCTATCCAACATAACATAAGATAACAAGAATACTCTATGCTACCTGTTGCCGTTCTTATGCACACTTGCAAACATGAGCTAAGTCCTGCTCACTTAGTGTGCCCTCGGAGACACAATGTCTAAATTCCAGCCCACACTGTCACCTTGACTGAAACTTCTTCCTTCTAGGCTTAGTCCTAGGGAAGCCAAGGGGGGTAGTCCCTAAGTTGCTAAGTTAATTTTAAAGTTATGTGTTCTAGGAGTTAATTTTAATTATTTAAAAGGTTAAGGGGAAATTAGCCTAATATGACAAGCAGCAATGCAAGTGCAAGTCTAAGTCTAAATGTGAAGCAGCCCTTTTCCTAAGTCAACTAAAGATTAGTGCCTAAGGTTGGGCAAGTGGGTCAACTATGTTTTGGGGTGGTCCAATTACAAGAAGTATTACAAGTAAATCAACTAAACTACCCCAAACCAAGATTATAACTATACAAAAGAATGGTTAAGTTTTACAAGATTGACAGATTAGTTATCAATATACATCAAGTAGATACAAGATACACAAATGTACAAGATATACAAGAGATATAAACAAATCACACCCTAAGGC
>SNQJ01S0181393.1:6936-19277 GCA_010110895.2 Picea sitchensis
ATGAGTCCTCTATCCATGTCTTGATCGGATCAATAAAATCATAATGAAAATGAGTTATAGATTTTAATGAAACTATGGATGAAGAACATTGCTGATAAGATTTGAATAATGTATCTGAAACTTGTGGAGGGTTATTATTGATGTCTTTAAAGAGTGGAGCATCATAATAAATGGTCATGGTACTTTCTTCATTATTAGGATTCCCCCTCACCAATTCAGACGACAAGTTTTGAGTATATCGGCTTAAGAAGTTGAAAAGGTTAACTAAAAATGTATGAAAAATATACAGATCATTATTTATAGAAATGTTACAGGGGTATGAGAAACAATTTGCTAAATATTATTTTTCACAAGTAACACTAGAAATATTACTAATAAGAGAAATATTATTACCTACTTGTAAAAAATATTCAAGATCATAAAAATATTCAAGAAGAATTTTATAAATATCTTCTAACACATAAATGGGAATGGTCACTTGTTCTAAAGGATTGAAATCATTATGGTTTTTAGAAAATACAAAATAAGTGTTTATTGTAACATTAAATGTATTAGGATATACCTCATCTTGTATTATAGATTGACTTTGAATATTGACAATACAAAGGCCCGACAAAGGGTAAAATACATGATTATCTATCTCCAAATATTCATCATAAATGACTTCATTATCTTCCCTTATAAAACATAAACCTGAACTAGAAAATTGATCAAATGCACATGTATGAGATTGAAGGGAATGTTCTTTAAAATGTTTCTTTTTCATTTCTTTATTCTGATCTTGATTCATGGAAACTTGAAAATCATTATGATGTGTACTAGCTCCTTCATTTTCTTGAAAAGGAGAAAAACAAGAAGGGACCAACTCTTGAAATGAATGATCATTACTTGGAAATGAGCCATCAAACAAGTCAATGTATAATGAATAATGATTGTTTGAAGAGGTGTAATTGAAATTTTCTTCACGAGGATAATCATTATTATTATTAGTTTTTGAAGTTTGAGTCAATGATTCATCATTATCCTCTTCATCATAAACAACCACTTTATTATAATCAAAATTAGTTTCAGGGATATAATTAGATTTTTTTGATATGTCTATTCTTTCCTGAAACTGATTATCAACAAGTTATGAACTATTTATTAGAACATGTTTATTAATATCAATAGTAGAATCAAAGGAATCATATGTAACATTCATTGTAGTATGTACACTTAGAAAAGAAAGGTTTCCAAGTTCAATAGAGTTAATATGTAAAAAAGGAAGAGAACATAAATGAAAAAACCATTGAGTTAAGTCTATGTCAGAAGGTTTATCATCAAGATGATATTTAAAAGTGATTAATTTGAATCTAATAACAAAATCAATATCATATTCACCTTGTAGTTTTCGTAAGTTTTCAAGTTCCGTACATATTTCTTCATAATCATAATAATATTGAAATGTATAAACAAACTCACTTACAAACAAATCCCATGTATATATGGAAGCAACTGGTAATGATTCACACTAGTATTTGGTCTGGCCTGTAAACGTGAGAGTAAAACTCCTACACATAATACCCTCATCAATATCAAAATTATTACAATTCAAAATAAATTGATGAACATGGTTAAATGAAGAAAAATTAGACTCACCATTAAACTTAATTTTTGACAAGTATTTAACTACCTTCTTTGGAGTGTTTGAAGATTCTCGACTAGAGATGCAACTCCAAACATGAATTTTAGAAGGAGCCGTTAAATAAAAATCAAAGAATTAAAAACAATAGCTCAAAAATAATCAACTTGTCATGCCCACTCTTTCGTGGCACTCCTTCTAGTGCCAAAAATGTGGATGGCTAGAATTTACCATGATCAACATTGGGGAGATTAACCGATCAAGGTCCCAAATTAAATCCTTATCCATTTGGGATAGTGATTTTGTCTGGGTTTTAACGGGTCCAATTACCCTTACCTAAAATTAACCTAATCTAAATGTTAATCTAATATAAACTAATCTATATGTACAAAGATATATGCATGGCCTTGTTTCTGGTAATGTATTTTATTACTTTCTTTTATCATCATAAAAAAGGAAAAGAATCACTCTCTCACATCATGCTTAGAAGAAAACAATCTTCAAGCTAACATAAGAGCTCAACCAAACGACATTGGTTTAGCTCCTGCATAAGGAGACTTAACGAAGTGAAATAAAATTATACTAAATGCAAATGAAAATCTAATCTATAATACAAATGATAGAAAGGAAATCTAAACTATCCTATATTGACTAGGAAAAGGATGAGCCTCACTCCTAATCAAGAGAAAAATAATAAAAGGGGAAAAGGATTGAGATTGAATCTAAGTTTAAGATATGTTTGAAAATCATAGAACTAATTCAAGTGAATTGCAAACTGTTTAACAAAATATACAATAGAATGATATCAATAAATAATTATTAAAAGCATCCATAACATATACTTAAATTCAATAGTTTATGAATGTATTTTATATTAGATCTGTTATCACATTAAATAAATAGTTCTTATATCATAATAAAAATTTATACAAGACATTATTATGATTTACTAATAAGTAGTTATCAGTAAATAAAAAAAAGTCTCTTCAAATCCATCTTCCAATTGTAATTTCAATTATGTAAACACCTACAAAGATAGGTTTACAAAATTTCAAATAGCATAAAACATCTGAGATTAACAGTAGTGCTGATATCAATTATTAATACACCAATTTGAAAAAAAAAATCGAAATTGAATTTATATAAAAGAAATAAAAACAATATTTCAAATTGTATAGTAGTGTATGAAAGTGAAAACTTGATATTATCTCCAAATATCCTTATTCATGTACATTACTTTTAAATTCTAAATCCCTTCAAGAAACGATTTTTCAATAATAAATAGCTACTTCTCCTAGAAATTCATAACTTTCTTAACCCTACAGAAAGAAAAACTCTCTCATGCAATAGTGAAATTCCAGTCTCTCTCCCTGCAGAATTTTCCTTCTTTTGGATCCCATCATGGATGATTTTAGGGGATAATTTTCGCTCATGGGCTAATTTTCCATGGTTTTTACAAAAACGAGAGTCACTATTTTAAAAACGATTCACCCAAATTCTATAGGATAAAATTATTTTACCTTAAAAATCGCCAAAATTTTATAAAAAATATATAAAATCCTTAGAAATTTGAATATTTTTACAAAAATATCGCCAAACATTTATAGTTGGCATATGAAATATTAGTAAGATTCGTCAAGGTTTCTACATTTTAAAATAAATTTCCATCCTTAAAATCATCCCTGGATCCTAGACTCCCACCATCAAGCAACAACTCCCTTTTTATATTAAACTAAAATGATATTTTATGTAGACATTATTTCTAATTTCTTGTTGTCGATCCAATCTCCTCATTTTACTTAGTAACGTCACTCCAATTTCATTTTACTTAGTAACGTCACTCCAATTGTATCCATATAGATTTCCAAGTCGTGACCCTCTATCATCCCACAATCAAAACCAAACAAAAAATTTAAAAAAATAGTAAACAAAAACAAAAACAATTTAACAAACTCAATGTTTTAAGAGTGACTACAAAATTTACAATTCTGTAGTTACTCTTAACTAAAACATTTCACAATACAAATAGAAAAATAAAATATATATTGGATCAAAATCAGATTCGAGCTTAAAAATATTTTATTTCATAATAATGTGGACACCATTTTTATTCTCGGTTTTGTTTTTTTTGCATGGCATCTTTATCGTGATTTTCTGGTCAATATTCCACAGCTACTATGACAGGTCTAACGATTATGTACAACCTTTAGATAAACTAATAACCTCTTGTCAATGAAGCTCAACCCCGAGTGATCTTATATGACTCATTAGATTCTTCTCCATGAAGTCGTGTTATGCCACTTATTTGTGTAAATTCATTTTTTACATGTCAATAATCCTATCCTTATTTTCAATCTTATTTTTGTTGGAAATACTAAGAGGGTGGGGTGAATCAATATTACCTTTTTAGATAATTAGTAATTAATTTTTTATTCTAATTATCATCACTATTGATCAACAATGGACTTTGTATTTAAGCAATCAATTATATAAGTATACTTCAACAAGAATTAGAAAGTTTGTAAAGAATAATATTATGTTTGTGAAGGACACCAATCCTCTTTAGAGCACCAAATATTGGAGACACAAATCCCCTTCTTGAGGGCACCAACCCTAGGAAGCACCAACTCTCTTATTTTAGGGCACCAACCCTAGGAATCACCAAATACCTTGTTTTTAGGGCACAAACCCTAGGAAGCACCGACTCCCTTGTCTCTAGGGCACCAACCCTAGGAAGCACCAACTACCTTGTTTTCACACTTTACTTATTAAAGGATATGAATATTTTCTTGCTCCTCCCTTCCACCCTTACTGCATAAGTATCTTCATCTTTCCTTCTTGGACTCTACTTATGCTTTTCATTTTTTGATTTGGACTGCAAAGACATACTCGTCTCACCATTATTTCTTGTTTATATACTCTTCCAACTGGTGTGAGATTTGAAGCATTGTGTCCCTTTATTTGAACTTTGAATCATTGCACCTCTTCATTTAAATGATAATATTAAACTTTAAATAATATTATTTTTCCTTTTTATTCTTTATTCATAATTCTCATGATTTAACTCTTCTTTAATCATGACTTTGTATTGGTTCATTAGTCTACATATCTCAAATTGTTGTGAATTTGAGTCTTAATCAATAGGCGCTTCCTTCAACCAAAATTTGTGTGACCAGGAGAACAAAACCATGAGCTTATCCATTCCAAGCATTGTTTTATTAGCGCTTTATTCTGCTGCCCCTATTCTTCTACGTGGGATCGTATTCAAACATTCAAGGGATTATTTACTTCTATCCCCTTTAGCCTCTTTACCTTATCACGTGACCAGTAATGGAACCAAGTTCTTTGGTACTTCGTCCTTCAAGACTTTATGCCTTTTCAGTCATTTAATCCTCATGTAGGTTTACCTACCAAATAATTCATAGAATGGAGGTGGCTGCTTGAGGTCGGTTAACACCTACACTTACCCTATCCTTCCACTATGCTTGATCGAATGGTTAATAAATATTCCATATGATCTTAGATCAACAACCAAACTTTAATTTGTGACTTCATCCTTTGTCACTTCAGATATTTTAGCTGGTAGGAGAAGCTGGATATCCTCGGAGGATGTAGTCTCGAAGTGACATGGATTGTTGACGTCACTATTGACATGGCACTGGCTAAGTGGATTCCACATGTCACCTTGATTCGTGACTTTCATATGCCTAATGTTCCAACTACACCTTGACACTTGTCACTAGCCGATTGGACCACATGCCATATTTTTCTTCTACTACATGTCTCACTTCGTGACTTTAGTACTTCATGGCCTTAGGAATTTTGTCACTTTAATACCATCCTTCGATCATTGTCTAAGTGTCAAATAAATATATCATCATAGATATTTTCTTGTCTTGATGGATGACTTATGTTAACTCCACAGCTCCAGAGTTCTAGATTTCTTGGTTTATTTGAGCTTCTTATCACTGGAGTAGGTCAATGTCAAAGTTTACCATCTTCTTTCCTTTAGTGTGATCTGATGGTTCAAAAATTCCATTCCAAACGGATGGTCAATGCTTAATTCTATATAAAATATGGATCTAACAGTTGGGAAACCATCCAAAGCTCCTTCCTGATCGATGGTTGGCATAATTTCATGACTTCGTGATTTCATGGATTCTTTCTTGTCACTAGTAATCACTAAAGTGGTGAAGATATTTATCTGCTACTTGATCTAACGGTCCATAATGCTATTGCTTCATATCTGACGGTTGAGATTTAATCCTTCCTAACCTCTTACTTTACCTCGATCTAATGATCCTGGATTGTCCCAAACTAATAATGAATGGTTCCTGTAACTCGATTCTTCACAAAAAGATTTATTTTCTCATAGAACTCCATCTCCTGTGTTATTTCAAATGTGCCATCTCTTTTGAGCTTACATTAACATTATTCCTTCTAAGCTTTGGGTTTATGCTAGATTCTTTTGCACCATGTTGACATCAATGACAATATCATACCACTGTGTCCAACATTCTCCCCCTTTGGCATTGATGGAAACCTTTTCTTTGAAATATTTTTATTTCTATTGCTTATCAATTTCCTATCCCTTTGATAGCAATGACAGAGGGGATCTTTCTTCGCTCCCCCTATGGTGATGTTCCCCCTGAACTTGTGCCCCTTTTCTTCTGATGAGAATTTTGTGTTTTTAATGAGGTATGTTAATTACTCCCAATTTTTGTCGAATATTTTCAAAGGTACTTCTGGGAAAAGGTTTTGTGAATATGTAGGCAATTTGTTCTTTGGTGTCCACATACACTATTTTAACCACTCTTTGAGTAACATGATCTCTTAATAAATGGTATTTGATTGGGATGTGTTTCGTTTTATAATGCATTACTGGAGTTTTAGAGATACTTATGGCATTAGTGTTATCACAATTAATAGTAATGGGATCATCATATCTTATTTGTAAATCTTATAATGTTTTCTTAATCTAAAGAACTTGTCTGCAACAGGATGCATCATCAATGTATTATGCCTCTATTGTGGATAGTGATGTGGATGTTTGTTTCTTACATAGCCATGCTACCAGACATTTTCCTAAAAAAAATACTCTTCCACTAGTGTTTTTCCTATCATCTATAATACCGGCCCAATCTGCATCAGTGTATACGATTAGTTGAAGTCTTTATATTTTGGATACCATAATCCAAGTTATAAGGTGCCTTTAAGATATCTAAATATTCTCTTTACTACTTTTAAGTGGGTTTCTTTAGGCGTGGGTTTAAATCTCCCCACGAATCCTACAACCTGCATGATGTCAAGTCTTGTTGTTGTTGAATATAGCAGACTTCCAACCATTGATCTATACATCGTTTGGTCCACTTTTTGTGAATTGTCTTCTAGGCTTAGTTTACATCCAGTGACCATGGGAGTACTCATAGGTTTATTGTCTTCCATTTGGAATTTATTTATCATTTCCTTGATATATTTGGCTTGGGAAATGAATATTCCTTTTTATATTTGAGTTACTTGTAAAACTAAGAAGAAGGATAGTTCTCCCAACATAGATATTTCAAATTCTTCTTGTGTTTTGGTTGCAAACTTTCTTCTTAGCATAATAATATTACTTCCAATTATGATGACATCTATATATACCACCACAATAATCATGTTTTGATCCTCAACTTTGATGTATAATTTTATAAGTCCCTCTCTTATATCCTTGTTTTTGTAGTGTAACAACCCTTCTTAAATATATGTATAGGATTATTAATTGTAATTAATTTAATAATCTAACTGTCCTAAAAGTTAGCTAAATAATAATTATTTCTTAAATAACTTTAACTAATTAATTATTATTAATTACTTGTTCATGATTGTCAAGGATTAATTAATTAATTAAGTAAAGAAATAAAAGGGGGTTAATAAATTATATTGTAAATTAAAGCTTACGTATTCGGTAAGGGACAGGACATTAAATATAAGGATAAAATAATAAATAAATGGATAAGGGGACATGAATAATAAGATAAAGCATTAATAATCAGATAGGGTAATGAATGTGGAGATAAGGTAATAAATGAGGAGGAAGGGCGGAGAAGGAGGGATATGAGGGGGAGGGTTTACGGAGGAGAAAGGGGGGATTTCTATGGATTATTATTTTTCTTTGGGGGCTCTCTTGGATTTGGGAAGGAGGAGAGTTGAGTTCTGGAGTCAGAAGCTTTAGTACAGGGGCACCGGTTTGCTGGAGGTTTTGGGCACGGGGGCCAGGATATCCATATGATATCCTGGAGCTAGGTAGTTGTCCTAGTTGGCAGGGAGGATAGTAGGTTTGGGCAGTGTCGGTCAGTGCATCAGGCAGCAGGAAGGCAACAACAAGGCAACAAGGTGAATTAGCATCAGACCCAGGTAATTTAAATTTATGTATCTGTTTTTATTCTGTTATACAATTTTAATATTCGTTGTTAAATTACATGTGTATGTGCTAAAATAAAAAGGAATTAGGAATTTTCATAAATCTAGTAGAAGTTACTGTCTTGTTTTAAGAATTACTGGAAGTTAAATTAAATTGGCCACTACATATGGTATCAGAGATTTTGTTTGAAATTTGGGCCTAAGGGCCAAAACTCCAAGCTCTAACTCCAGCCACGCTTAACCTGCAAACAAAACACATAAATTTTAATAAAAAATAAAATAAAATAAATAAACGCAATACGAATTTTAACACGAATTTACTAAAGTAAAACAAGCAACTAGGGTTGTTACAAGAATGCACACTCACTTTCATAACAGGAACTAAAAACTAAAGATATGAAAAACTTGACTAACTGAAAAGAGATTTCCACGGCCCTTAAATGAAACCAACTCTACAAATACTAAAAAAAAATAAAAAAAGTGGAGCAAAAGGTCTTTTAAAGAAAAATCCTACTCGTAAAACCATCTATACCGCTACCATGGAAAAGAAAATTGTCAGAGATACCAGAATGCATAAAGGACATCAAATTTGCAGTAGAACTGAATATCTTTTTACAAACTCATAAGAAATGAACAATATAATGGGATATTGTTAAGGCCATAGCAGAAATGCTTTCTTTTAACCATGCATGCTAGTTCAAACATAAAGAAATCAACAAATGACAAAACTCCACTAAGAGAAAAACTGAATCAGGGCCTTCAACACCTTGACTCATACTTGCAAGGCAGATCAGGTTCATTCTTCTATGAATAATGGGAAACCCACCACAGTCAAAGATTTTCCCTTTCAAGATAGCTAAATTAAAGAACACGAAAATAACCATTTTAGTTAGGAAACAAGAAAGCATGATCTGGAACTATTTCCCAATTACCTATTCTTCCATAACAGAAACATTGAGCATGCATAAACCCATTTGCTGGAAAATACGAAATTACAGAATGCCTAATCAGGTTTTCCAAAGCATTTCCCTTAAAAAAAAATGATGTGGGTCTATTTATTTGAGCTCATCCTTTTTTTTTTACAGAAACCCCTCAATGTTTTTGGAAGGAACGGGTCAATCTCCTAGGACGTGTCGCTAAGTGGATTACTAGGTAGATGAGAAGGGGTGTAAGAACCTAGACACTTGGACTCAAACCTAGGCCAGTGGGCTTGAGGTAAACTGATTGATTTACCAGTTTTACCGAGCTCATCCTTATGCAATATATGCACAAGTCTGCATCAAAAAAAAAAAAAAGGAAAACGAGAAAGAAAACAATTAAACCCTAAGATGGTGTTTTTTTTTTAATCCTACTATTCTTCTTAAAACTAATACAAATCAAACTGAAAATTAAGAAATTAAACAAATTGGCATACATGGAAAACTCCTCAGACATTGGCAACAATAAGGATCTGCGGGGCAGGGATGCCGAGGAAGGAGAGAAATCCAGGGGCGGGCTCATCTTCATCCAAAAAGAGATCTTCAAGAACCCTAAACTCCCCATGTGCGCACACCATTGCTAGCCCGATCATCAACGTCGAAATGAGCACTGACCCGATGCTCATCATAAAGATGATAACAATCGTAAGGACCGTCAAGATCCCCAACACCTCCCAGTCACTGTAGGTTCTACTGAGAAGAACTAGGGGCTCCTTCCTCAACAAATAAAGGAAGATCCACCCCCCTAGGAGCCCAATGAGGAGAAAAAAAATAAAAAATGAGAGCAGGTTGGAGAGAAGGCTGAAAGTGAGGACGCCGAAGAGCAGAAGGAGGTAATTCACGTGGAAATATACCCAGTTCTTGCGGATCCTGGCGACTGCCTCTGCCGTGGACGAGGGCTTTGCCAGGGAGTTGTGGTCTACAAGCTCCGACCATGGTCTTCACTGGGAAAGGGCATTGTTGGTACCCTCTAAGAGCCTAGATAAGAAAGCACCAGTGGTGGTCGACGTTGGCGTTGTCGTTGTTGCAGGCATCGTGGCTGGAGCTGACGACGTTGCAAGAGGGCTATGCATTCAAATTCATAATATATCTGTTAGATATTCTAAGGATTATAAACCCTCAATCTGAACCAAGTGGGAGCAGTGTGAATGATATATTTATTCTGAATCTAAGGGAGGGAATAATTCGTTAAGGAGAATCTATTACAATGAAAACCCACAGGAATCCTATCTTGTGCATGAAAGCTGTGAGGAAAACTGCTTGATAAGAAGAAAGAGGAGGCAGGAAGGCATAGGTCGGCCATGGCCACACTCCTAGATGAAGATCATGGCCAAAAGAAAGGTTAGCTGGCGAGGGAGTTAGCAGAGCAAGTGGTAAGAAAAAAAAAAGTGAAAACAAAATAACTTCAAACGAAACCCTAAAAAAAATATATAGAAATTTGTGTTATGTTTTTTTATTATTATTATTATTAATGTGCAGGGAGTAGTGGATGTAGGCACGTGGGCCTCATGCCAGGCCCCACATTGCCTATTCTATGTTTTCTACGTCCCATGGCGATGGCACATTGGTAGTTGTAGTTGTTATGGGGGAAAAGTCTCGGGGTCAAACCCGCGGGCTTCCCCTCCTTGGCGTGATTGGATATATGTTTGTAATCTTTGTTTCATTTGACAACTTAGGATGCCACTTTTAATTTTAATCCATCTGTAAAATAAATAAATAAATAAAACATATTTGAGTTTTTTCTCATCTTAATTATGATTAGATTAATTTTTTATTATAAAGAATGTTAAATTCTATGAATAAGAACAAAGTGTGATCACTCCATATCCAACTTAATCAAATCAACAATGCTAGATGAAATCTTTCAAAATGGAAAGTTGATTTCCAGTATCTAGAATGAACAAAATCCTACACCCATGTTTAACCATACTGAGTCAAGACATTTCAATATGCTTCTCATTTTCACAGACATGAAAAATGAGAGGCTGAGACATCCTATCTAAATAAAATAACTTATTTATGATTCCTCTTCAGATCCAGTGCTAGAGCCGGCACCATTAGCTTGATTATGCTTCCTAGCATACCTCTGGTTTCTTAGGAATTTTGGGTCCATCTGCAAAAATTAAATTACTGAGAAATTGTTATAAATGTCCATACATACAATTCCAAAAATTAAATTATATCACATAGCCCTCACAATGAATCTATTATAAGCCCAAAATTTTACAGAATATGGACAATAATATAAGAAATGATAACATACCCCTTTCCTTGATGCATGTCTGTGTGTGTTTTTTTTTTTGGCTTCTTAATTCCATTCTTGTGATTCTTGTAAGATTGGTTGTGAGCTGTGTGATTCTTTGACTTTGCCATCTCCTTTGTCTAGCTGCAATTCGTTTGCAGACTCTTCACTATTGGTTCCTCTTGCCATCTCTTTGTTGATCAATCCAATATTCAACAATTAACCAATATTCTCATCAACAAATGCAACAATACAATAATGTCAACCATAGATTAACCAAAGCTAAAGAAAACGGTACTATAAACTCAACTTGATCTTGCATGATAATTTTAACATAAAGAGAGCATTGGAAACAAAATATTTCAAAGATATATTTCTTCACTAACCTATCAAGAATCATCAACACTAAGAAATTGAAACAAACTCTTATAGATAAGTACCAGTACACTGATGAAAGAATATAAACCATTGAATACCATCCCTGAGACTGGAATTTAAATGAGCACATTCTTTGATAATTAGCATAATCATTACACTCCTTCAGGTTGTATGCATTGTGGAACTAGAATAATTCCTTGTCCCAGGAAGAAGCGGGTTCGATGAAAGGCAGAGATACCAAGTTTATTTTGATTGTCATTAGTCTAGATAACTACTGGAATTCGTAATTCTGCAATTTGGTTCCAACATTTATCGCCCATTTGTTACTTTACTTTAGGTTAAATAGTTATACAATGACAAGGAAGAGAATAATAACAAGTTTTATTTGATAAATTGTGATTTTAGCCCAAGGACTTAGGTAACAATAAGTTATGTTGAACTGAAGATATAACCTTATGACTGTCGTAATATCCATATCTTCCTTTCGGATGTGTGTCATGTAGTTATATTTATCGATGTTTTATTACTCGATTTGAGATTTTGAGGAGGTTTTAGTGTGCACTACATAAAACGTGATGTAAATTGTGCATGTTCTCCTCGTGTAATTACAGTTAACCCTGAAAGTTAGTACTTAATCTCCAGGAGTTCTCATAAATGTTTTTAAGAAAAAAAAAATGGAAATAAATTAAGAACCTGATAATATACATTTAGAGGCGTTGTA
>SNQJ01S0181393.1:25840-37596 GCA_010110895.2 Picea sitchensis
CTCTGCTTGCTCTTCTCTTCTGCCTACTCTCTCTATGAATGAATGATAATGTTACAATGATACAAAGGAGGGTGTCTATATCCCATTTCCCTCCTGAAACCAAAACTGTCTAATCTAGACTTAACTATTCTATCTACCTGCATTAAATCTATTAAATGCCTTCCTATATACTAAGGACGAGATCTTAAAGGCTCAAGGTCCCCTTTACAATACAAGTGCGCTTCTTTATGAACAACTTCATTAAAGAGCGGCGCAACAACTTCCAAAGCATTTCAAAATTTGTAGGTGTTGTCCAGCTGTCTTTTCGACTCGATGTGCTGGCTCGCTTGATGAGTGAGCGATGTTCCTGCATCATACTCCTCGGCTTGAAAATTTTCATTGGCTCCTATCCATGAGCTCCTACACGGTGTATCCATGCCTCTGGATAACTGCTTCTGTCTCCCAGCTGGCATCCTCCACTGGGTGATTTTTCCATTTCACCAGGTACTCAAAATACTGCTTCCGTCTGGTCTTCTTTCCCACTCTCTTGTCCAATATGTACTCCATATGCGGCTTCTCTGCAAGTGGTAATTTCTTCTGCCACTGGACCACTGGTTCCTCAGTTCCAGTCTCTACTCCTCCAGCCCTATATGGGTATAAATCCGAAATATTAAAAATCGGAGATATCCCGATGCCATCTGGAAATTCAATTTCATATGCATTCTCCCCGAACTTCTTCAGGACATTCCATGGCCCAATTTTCTTCATCTTCNTATTTTATGTTCCCCTTGGGAACCTTTCCTTCCTTAAGTGCACCAGAACCATATCACCAACTTCAAATTGAATTTGTCTCTTCCGCTGATCGGCTCTACGCTTGTATTCCTGATTGGATTTCATCAGTCGCTGCTTCACCTGACTGTGAAGTTCCTGCATCGCCTCAACGAATTGTTCAGTGCTAGCACTACTAGTCGTAGCCTGTTCTGACTCACTGAGTTCAGAAACTCCTCTTGGTTGTGTCCCATACACAATTTGAAATGGGCTTTTTCCTGTACTCTGATTCACCGAATCATTGTACGCAAACTCTGCCTGTGGCAATATGTTGTCCCAGCTGCTATGGTGCTCCATCACCAAGCTTCTCAGCAAGTCCCCTAGACTTATGTTCACAACTTCTATTTGTCCATCCGTCTGCAGATGATAAGCTGAACTAAATGCCAAATTAGTCCCCAGCTTCTTCCATAGCATCCTCCAAAAATGACCTATGAATTTTGTATCCCTATCCGAGACTATGCTTCTCGGTAATCCATGCAATCGCACAATCTCTTTGAAAAACAAGTTCGCGATGTGTGTCGCATCGCTGGTCTTTTGACATGGAATAAAATGTGCCATCTTCGAAAACTTTTCTACCACCACAAAGATGGAATCAACCCCTCTCTGTGTCCTCGACAGTCCTAATAAAAAATCCATACTTATTGCCTCCCATGGCCTCTCCGGTATGGGCAATGGCTGATAAAAACCCATGTTTTTCTTTCTGCCTTTAGAATGCTGACAAATTCTACACCTGTCAACAAAACGTTTTACATTTGCTTGCATGCCTAGCCAAAAATACGATTCAATTACCTTTGCGAATGTTTTTTCGTGGCGAAAGTGACCTGCTAATCCGCCACTATGATTTTCTTTCAATAAGTTCTCCCTCATGGAGCAATTCGGAATGCATAATTGATTGCCTCTGAACAATAATCCATCCTGGATCATGTAATCTATCCACGGGCTCCGATCTCTGAGAACTGGATTCTCAGCTGCCTCGTATGCTTCTCTCAAGTCTGCATCTCCTGCGTACATGTCCCTCAGATTTTCAAAACCTAATGTCTGGACTCTGAACTCCTGTAGAAACAAACATTTCCTACTCAAAGCATCAACCACTTTGTTAGCAGTTCCTGAAATGTGTTTGATTACAAATGTAAAATTTTGCATGTACTCTACCCATTTTGCATGCTTCTGCTTCAAATTCTCCTGTTGACTCACAAACTGCAATGCATGATTATCACTGTATAATACAAATTCCTTGGGTATCAAGTAATGCCTCCACTTCTTCAATGCCTGTATGATAGCATAAAACTCTTTATCATACGTGGAGTATTTCAGCTTTGCGTCATCCAGCTTCTCGCTGAAATATGCAATTGGCCTGTCATCCTGACTCAAGACTCCTCCTACGGCATATCCGATTACATCACATTTCACCTGAAATGTCTTCTGAAAGTCTGGCAACACCAACACTGGTTGCTTTGTGATCTTTCACTTCAACAGATTGAAGCTCTTCTCAGCCTCAGCTGTCCAGTGAAAAGTCTTATGCTGCTTCTTCACTGTGTCCATCATCACTGCACTAATCCCACTGAAATTCCTAATGAATTTTCTGTAGTAACTAGCCAAACCATGGAAACTTCTCACCTCGAAAATATTTCTCGGTGATGGCCAATTCTTTATCACTTCCACCTTCTCAGGATCCATTTCTAGCTCATTTTCCGATATAACAAAACCCAAATAAATGAGTTATATCTTCATGTTGACCAACAACTTCTCTTGCTGCAATCTTCTCATCACAATGGCCAAATGTTTCAAATTCTTAGCCTTTGTTTTACTGTAGATCAATATATCATCCAGATATATGACTACGAACTTCTCGATGAATTCCCTCAGAACTTCATTCATCAAGCTCATGAATTTGCTCGGCACGTTTGTCAAGCCAAACGGCATGACCAACCATTCGTACAAAACTTCATTTGTCTTGAATGCTATCTTCCATTCATCACCCTCTCTCATGCGAATCTAGTGATATCCGCTTTTCAAATCAATCTTTGAAAAATAATTTTCCCCACTCAGGCAATCCATCAGATCATCCATTCTTGGCAGTGGAAATCTGTACCTGATGGTGATTTTATTTATCGCTCTGGAGTCTGTACACATCCTCCAACCTCCATCTTTCCTCAGACTTAGTACTGTTGGAACAACACATGGACTTAGGCTCTCCCTGACCAATCCTTTATCCAGGAGCTCCTGAACCTGCCTTTTGACCTCCTCATTTTCCTGTGGCATCAACCCGTACGCAGCCTTGTTCAGCAAACTAGCTCCCATTATGAGTTCAATATGGTGACTCACACTTCTCATCGGTGGCAACAAACGAGGTAGTTCGTCCACGATGATGTCAGCGAACTCTCGCAGCAATTCCTAAATCTCTTCTGGCAGGTCATCCACTCTTGTGCTAGTCAGGACAATTCTCAGTTTCCTAACCACAAAGAATTTTGGATCTTCTTTCTTCTCCATCTCATTGAGAAGTTCCTTCCCACTCATGAGAAGTATGGTACTGCTTACTTCTAGGTTTACCTCCTTATCCTTTATCAGAAGCAATCTGTGTGTCCTCCCATCCTTCTCTAGGGTATATGTGTTCATTCTCTCGTCATGAACCACATTTCGATCATACTGCCATGGTCTCCCCAATAATACATGATAGACATCCATGGGAATGACATCACAAAGGACTTTATCCTTATATTCACCCATTTTGAAATCAACTAAACATTGTTTAGTGACACTCACCTGATGTCCTTTTGCATCCATGATACTTTGTATGGACTCGGGTGATTGGTCGTCTCCAGCTCCAGTTTCTCCACCATATCAATTGAAACAAGATTGTTGGTGCTTCCACTATCCACTATGACCTTGCATTTCCAACCCTTGGTCTTGCACGTGGTCCTAAACAGTTTATTTCTCTGAGCTGTGTCCTCCACCTCTTTCTCGGGTGTTAAGAGAACTTTACGCACCGTAAGTGACTTCCCACTTCCGATGTCCTCATCCTCAACATCATGCCTCTGCGCCTCAGTGATGTGAGCTTCTCCTCTGTCCATTTTCCTGTCTGGACAATCAACGGCTTTATGTCTATCTTTTCCACAAGTAAAACATGTGGTGATTCCTCCTCTGCCTCTTCTTCTACCTCTGGTACGAGGAAAAGTGTTGGCATTAGCATAATCTCCTTGCCGATCAGTCTGTTGTCTTCTCTTTTCAACCTATGGTTGTCCTCGCTATGAGGTTCCACCTCTTTCAATCTTACCCTGAGGCTTCTTCCATTCCTCTTTGGCCTTCTGGTATTTCTCCTGGGCAACTGCCTTAACTCTGGGATGACTTCTGCCTCGCCCTCGCTATCCTTGCTTGTGACTCAACTTCTCCTCGGCTTTCAAAGCCATATGATAAGCATCCTCAACTGTTCTAATAGTCACCATGCTTAATTCATCTTGAATTTCGAATCTCAGACCATTCATGTATCTCGCCACCTTCTCATCATCACTCTCCCGATGACCTGCTCTGATGTTGAGTCTGTAAAACTCCTCGTTGTATTCCTTCACCATCATCAACTTTTGTTTCAGGTTCTGCATTCACCTGAACAGAGTGATCTGATAATCCCTCGGGATGAATTTCGCTTTCATCTTTGCGATCATCCTATCCCAGCTCTTGATCTTCTGTTTGCTCTTAGAACATCTATCTGTCTGCAGCTCGTCCCACCATAACGTTGCATGTCCTTTCAATTTGGTAACAACATGCCTTACCTTCTTATCTTCTTTGACCTCCTCATAATCGAAGTAGGTGTCAAGAGCTCGGATCCAATCCAACAACTCTTCTGCATCCAGGCTTCCCTCGTAGACTGGAATATCCATTTTAGTCTTGGAACTCATCCTGGCAATGGCCTTGATCAACCGCTCGGTTGAAGCATCCTCTGCTGTGACATCTTCTTTGTGTCCAGCTTCTTCTTCAACCTTGAAATCACTAATATCCCCTGCACCAGCTCTACGTTTTTGTTTTGTCTCCATCTCCTCAAGCCTTGCTCAGAGATCTCTCATCTGGCGCTCCATTTCTGGATTCCCTGTCGGCCTACCTCTTCTTCGCGCGTCCCTGTCTTCTCGATCAGGTGACTGCCTTTCACTTCTTGGTGGCATGATGTCTTCTTATTCTCTGCTACAGAAAGCAAAGATTTACCTTCTCTGATACCACTTGATGCAGACGTCCTCCCTCTTGGGCAATCCGCTCTCACCAGGACCTTCGTCGTCTCAGGCCCGAAGAGTGACAATGCTCCTCTAATTCCATGTTAGGAATTCTTTACCCACAGTAACTCTTCACTGATCTCCCTTCCAAATAGGGAGATCGGACTTCACAATTTCGCGAATCCTGTGGTCGTGTATTTCTCACCTCACGATCTCCCAAAGTCCGATGCGAGTCAGCGCTAACTCCCCTCCACTATCGGAACTTCTCTCTCTATCGGGAAATCGCTACTCGCAATGTCAACGACTTGGAACTTCAACCTCCAAGTCCCGATGTGCCTATTCTCCGATGACACCTGTCCTCGTTGCTGACACTTGGACCCCACACACTTGTAGCGATCGGGAAATCGTCGATCGGGAATTCACGATTTCGTGACACCATTTCACAGGACCTCTCAAGTTCCGAACACCGATACGCGATGCCACCTGTCAATACCACACACTCTCACCGTGGGACCCGTCGCAATTTAGGATTTCATGAATCCTCCGCGATCTCTTCGACACCAAAAGTTTCAAAGTTTCAAATCCCGACTCTCTGGGATCTCATGACACCTGTCCCGTAGCGATCAACGGCTCTGATTAAATGGAGAAATCGCTAATCGCGATTTCAACAGCTATGAAACTCTCACCTTCGGGAAACCCGATATACCGAATCCCAATGGCTCTTGGTTCTTCCTTCCTGCGCCTAAGGACTAAATCTCGCGCAGCTTATCCAAGATCTGACAGTCGACGGGACTTCGCGAATCTATCCTGTGAACCCTGGCCGTTGATTTTCCTCCCTGAGGATTTATTCTGCTTCAAAGCTTCTTCCGGCTCGAACCTTCTCCTGGGTCCTTCTCCCAAAAAAACACGAAGGAACTATTCCTCCTGAGCTTGTCAAATATGACTCCCTCAGAGACTTTGCACACATTTCCTACACTCAACCTCCAACAACTCTCAAAGTGTTGAGTCTTCCAGACTTTGTGCGCTTCCGGCAGCAGCAGTCTATGCCTTCCTTTGCTCAGACCAGCCATTGAGACTTCAAACTCAGCCTGCACTTCTCCTGCACAGCCCTACCAACCTGCACCGACTTTTGGGTGAACGAGAATAAGAGTTTAACTGTCTAGCCTCATCAACGCACTCTATGCGGATGAATTCGACTGCACTCTATGCAGGAATCTCCTGCTCAGAAGAGAAATGATTGAAACTTATTCTCCTCTCTCTTCGACTTCAGTTAAACCTCTGAAATCCCATGCACAACATATTCAAAGAAAATGCATACAAAGAAAACAAACATTCATGAGCACATAAACAACACACACAGAGAAACAACACCAGTCATGAAATTGAATCAAAGACTCCCTTCTATTAATTCAATCTGTACATGGGTGTTCTCCACAAGTTCTCTACTTGCTCTTCTCTTCTGCCTACTCTCTCTATGAATGAATGATAATGTTACAATGATACAAAGGAGGGTGTCTATATCCCGTTTCCCTCTCGAAACCAAAACTGTCTAATCTAGAATTAACTATTCTATCTACCTGCATTAAATCTATTAAATGCCTTCCTATCTACTAAGGACGAGAGCTTAAAGGCTCAAGGTCCCCTTTACAATACAAGTGTTCTTCTTTATGAACAACTTCATTAAAGAGCGGCGCAACAACTTCCAAAGCATTTCAAAATTTGTAGGCGCTATCCAGCTCTCTTTTCGACTCGATGTGTTGGCTCGCTTGATGAGTGAGCGATGCTCTTGCATCACATCTCTTAAGTCAATAAGCCCATGTTTTTGCGTTGTCAGTCATATGTAATGGTTTTAAGGAAGAGAAACTACAAAAATTGGTTTCTGCAATAATTGTAGAGATTTGGCATCGAGTAAAAAGATGAAATTGATCCATATCTATGATCAATTTATGAAAAGCCTCCACGGTAAGGTTTGAATAATAACATAGATTATAGTTAAGTTAAATGAAGAGGTGTGAATGGTCCAAATGAAAGGACACAATGCATTATATCTCACACGATTTTGAATATTATATAAACGAGATAGAGTGGTGAGAACAAAGTGTCTTTGTAGTTCAGATAAGACGATAAAAAACAAAGCAGAGTTCAAGAAGAAGAATGGTTGGTTCTAATGGGCCTATCAATGTCTTAATGAATATCAAGAACAAAAGAAGATAGAGCAGTAGTTATGTAATCCAGTATTTGATAAGAATACATTTATTTTACTATCGAAGATTCATTAAATATTAAATGATAGAAGTCAAACAACAAGAGATGAAGTTTGACTGAAGATAACCAGAAGACCATACAAGCAAAGGTTGTAGCAGAAAAGTAGAAAGTTCAATAGATATTGATTCTAAGAAGAATTGAAAAATTGATACTATCTCTCTTTGTTTATGAACACCTTTAATAGAGTACAGTAAAAGATTTATAAGTGTTGTAAACTTCATAAAGGGAGGAACAGTGGAGCAAGGGAAAACAAGTCAAAGTCAAAAGGTTAAAATGTGATAGGACTTGTGTTAATGGTTGCATGAAACAAATTCTATGAACAGCATAAGAGATTGAAT
This sequence comes from Picea sitchensis, assembly GCA_010110895.2. Taxonomy (NCBI): domain Eukaryota; kingdom Viridiplantae; phylum Streptophyta; class Pinopsida; order Pinales; family Pinaceae; genus Picea; species Picea sitchensis. The sequence goes on from SNQJ01S0181393.1 coordinate 33,450, forward strand.
TGTATTGTGAAATTAAGGGTGGTTGGGTGGTGCAAGGGCAGGTTGGAGCCTGCAACGGAGTAGGTTCTTCCTTCTCAGTTGTAGCTGACTAAATAGGGGGTCGTAGCCTCCTTCCAGTTGTAGCTAGTAAATACGGTGTCGAAGCATCCTTTTAGTGTTAGCTGATAAAATAGGGGGTCATAACCTCCTTCCATTTGTAGCTTGTAAATGGGGTGTGGAATAATCCCTTCAATCGTAGCTGAAGAAACGTGGGGACAATCTTAGCATGGAAGAAGCCAAGAATTTAAAACAAGAAGTTGTTGGACTCAAGGATCAACTGAAGACTATTGAAAAATTCATGAAAGGAACTGAAGCACTTGATAAAAATTCTCATTCTACAAAGATTTCCTTCGAAAAAATATGGCCTTGGATATGACCAAGTACAGATGGATGTAGAAGATGACATGTGTTGTGATGATACCTCCAAAGAAACAACTATGCAACAGAAGGATGACAAGAATGCAAACTCCTATGCTCAAGAATCTGCTCATCCTCCCAAGAAAAGTTATCAAATCAAAAGAGAAGACACTGAAGAAATTCCTATGAAGGATGAAGAGGAAGACTTAGCCATCAATAAAGGTAAAGAATATCCACAATATTCCGATTGTAATAATTTTGATATTGAATTCTCCCCTGCAAGTAAAGAAGAAGATTCAAATACAATAGAAGAATGTTTTGTTATCATTTATCGCATGGAAGAAGTAGATGAAGAACTATCTAAGGCTAAAAAAAAAGGGAATTGGAGCTTCTATGAATATCACTGTGACCATAATTATTCAAACTATAGTTTTATTCATGACTACACTAAAGAATTTCTTGAAAAGAATCAAAAGCATATCTTGGAAATAAAGAAAATTCTCAAAGACAATGAAAAAATCATATCTAAGAAAAATATTCAGCTAGAAGAAAAAGAAAAGGAGATTGATAAATCGAATAATGAAATCAATCAAGTAAAAGAAGAAAAGAAGGAATATGATGAACTTAGCAGAAACCTTGTAGATATAAAAGAACTAAGAGAAAACAATGTCAATCTGAAAACCCAACTTGAAGAAACCAANCTAGTGAGAAACCGGTTGAACAAAAGGGAAGAATCATATCATAAGATGGAAGGAGAAGTTATGAATCTTAGAAAGAAGGTTGATAATTCAAACACCCAAGTCAAGTTCTTAAACAACTCCATGAACTTGGATGAGATCTTGTATAGTCAAAGATCACCAAATGACAAATCCGGTCTTGGCTACAACAAACAAGAAATTAGTAATCCTAAGAAACCGGATGTAAGTACTTCATTTGTAAAGGGTGAAGATAGGTATGATGCAGGTCTTTCATTTATAAAAATTGAAGGCAAGTCTGATACATGTCCTTCATTTGTAAAAGAGGAAAGCAGGTATGATGTAGGTCCTTCATGTTCAAAGAATGAAAGAAACACTACAATATTTAAAAGATCAGATCAAGGAAGACATCCAGAAACTACTCATACACCTGAAAGTAAGTTCAGAAAAGAGACACCTTCATGGATGGATCAAAGGAGGTATGAGAGTGTTTTTAATGGTTATTGTTTTTCTTATGATGAATATGGTCATAAAGCCTTTGATTGTAGGCATCATGGAAGAAAAAAAGTTGGTAGGTTCAACAACAACAATATAAGATGTTGGAACTGCAAGATTGTTGGACATATTGCTACACATTGTTACACTATGAGATGATACAGTTGTGGTGGATATGGCCACAAATCCTATAATTTTTGGAACTCAAGAAGATAGTCAATGAGAAATAATTCATACAGTACAACAAGAAGAGTAAATGAAACATGGAAGAAAAATGAAGTTGTAGTAATAGAAGACCAGAGAACAAAGTTTAAGAAACGAGGACATTCACAAATGTGGATAGAAAATACTGAATACGTGAACATGAGTGAAGTCAATTTTTGCAAAAAGAATTGCAGTCATATGACAAGCATAGTATAAACTTTCTCAGACGACCTTAGAGAAATGTACAGTAGAAAAGTATCATGGATAGAGATGGATACATCTAGCTAGAGATCGCTGAGAATAAATGGACAGATCCAAGGGTCATTTGAAAATATGAGCTACAATTGCGCATTGTTCCAATAGGGTAGCAGTATCTGCAGCAACAACATTATTTTGTACAAAATTATATACATGACATCCTGTAGAGATAACAACAGGAGAGACCTTGTCAAGAATATCTACCCTTTTTAGAAACAAAGGGGGAGAACAGTCAGAGGCAGAGAGAGCAGACTAACAGGGGGACTTATTTATTTATAGTACCCATAGCATGGGATGGTGGCTAGATTCCAAGTAGCACCAAAAGAGAGCCATGTTCAAGCTGTGAAAATAATCTTTAGATATTGTTATAACCCTAAAATGCACCATACAGGATTACCTGGCATCAGGCCAACTCATGCCTCTTCCTAGCCAAAGCCATGCTAAGTAATTCCTCAAAAACCACTTAAAAACAAGCAACTCGCGCCCTAACTTCTCACTGGGCGCGGGCATCTGCTTGCTGTCCTCTTACTGCACGCGGGTATCCGCGGGCTAGCCTAAAACATCCCGCGAGTACCTAACAATGCAAAAAATCAGGGAAGTTTCCGCCGAGACTCGGGGCTTTTTGTTAGTTAACTGAAACTCTCCGCCATGCATGGTGAGAGTTGACTAAACCAACTCTTCTAGCCTATAAAGGAGGGGTAGGGTACTAATTAGAGAGGGAAAAAGGATAGCAAAGAAACTACTGCCAAAATAGCCAAGCCATTATTGTCCACTTCATGTTTGTTACGTGAGTTGGAGGAGACAAAAGAAGAGGAAAACCCAGGATCAGGATCGGGGAATGGTGGCCAGTCTCAGAAACTCATTGTAAGTGATTCATTTGAGACTAATGAAAAAGATACTTTCCCATCCATAAATCTCATATATGTCATTTTGTTTATGTTTTATTTCTAACCCCTATTAGATAAATTGCATGCATGTGTAGTCTTATCTTGATTCACGAGGAATCTTTGTAGAAGGGGCAGCAGCAGCAAATAAATAGAAAGGCTCAACAGGGATCTACTTCAAGCATCGTTAAAAAGGTGAGTTGATTCTTCCATTGTTTGCTCAAAAAGGGGTTGAGATTTTTGGGTAGTCCATTGTTTGCTCGAAAAGGGGTTGAGATTTTGGGTAGAAGGTTAAAAGCTAAATCTTAAGGGTCATTTTCTGCGTATGAGTTTAGAGCCCTAGCTTATTAGTCCGTAGGGTAGAATACCCAACAACAGAATTGGCGACTCCACTGGGGATTTATTTTACTCTTAGGGTCTCCTGGTTTGGTGAAAGATCTTTTGGTAGTTTAGAGAATTAAATTTCAGTTTATTTGCTGTTTTTTGTTTTCTGTTAGTCAAAATCTAGCAGAGAGCCTGGTTGTTAATACCAGTTCTCTTTTATTGACGCTCGACATTTTCTTTTCGGGACACACAGAGGTACCCGCGGCCTGCAGAAGCCCTGCCCGCGGGTGACCCGCGCCCTAACCTTCTACAGCACGCGGATATCCGCGTCCTGTAGTGGTTTTAGTAGCGTGTAGTGACTAGGAGGTTGAAGAGGCAGTCCCCTCTTCCCCTGTCAGGAGTTTACCTCCTCAGGGGGCTTTCTGGATCCTGTCTGGGTCTTGGTTAGTTTAGTGTCTTGTGTTTTAGTCTGTCGTTTGGTGTGTTGCTTCACATTGGTTTTACTTCTTTTTTGAAAATTTGTTTTTCTGTTAAAGTGATAGCATCTCAGCCTGTCAGGGACTCTGGTGTCAATACCATAAGCCTCTTTCAGGACTAGATTGCCTGTGTTTGATTTTCTCCTAGCTTTTAAGCATACCCGCGGCCTGCTGAAACTTAGAGCGCGGATACCCGCGCCCTGTAGTGGTTTAGCACGCGGGTACCCGCGGGCTGTATTGGTGACAGTCGCGGGTCTGTTAGGTAGCTTTTTAGCTTGGGTGGGGCAGTCATCCCCTCCTGCAGTGAGAAGAGCTCCTCTCAGAGGTTTGGAGTCTGGAGCTGCACAGTCAGCAGGATAGGGCTTTCTCCCCTTAGCTTGTGCTTGTTTTTGGATTTTTGATAGAAAACATAAAA
>SNQJ01S0181396.1:8356-27632 GCA_010110895.2 Picea sitchensis
AAACATGAGAATGATATGGCATAAAAAGATATCTTTCGAGGTACACATGAAGTAAAGGTGGCATCAATATCTACAACAATGTGTGGAGCAACATTTGTACAGGAAGATGATAACAAAGGACAGTTACTAAATATTGTCCAGAAATTTGAAGATGATGAGGAAAGTAACAATAGTAAATTTGTTATACAGCAGAAAGGAAAAGTTTTGGAAGTTCTTTATACTTCTAGACAGATGAAAATTGAAATGGAAAAGAGCATCCAGGCAAGAGTATTTCAGCAAAGAAGCAGACTAGATGAAGAGATAGATAAGCTATGGCATCTCACGCAGAGGTGTAGGAGGAATTATGGCAGTGAGGTTCAAGCAGTCATTTGGATGACTGGGAGATATTGTGAAGTTCACTACAGAAATAGTGGGCAGCAACAATTACAAAATAAAGTATGGGATCCAGGAGGATTGAAGATCACAGTTACATGACCAGAGGTCATGGTTTAAAAAAAAAAAAAAAGGAAAAGCAAGGATGGTGATGTTAGAAGAAGCAAACAAAGAAGATATTGAACAAGAATTCATGCAAGGAATTCATTAAAATGTCAGAAGTTATCCTATGACACATTGACTTGTGTTTGTTTCTATGACATAAATTAATCTGTTTTGAATGCAGGATTAAGAGGAGGACGAATATGGCTGTTACATGCAGTCAGGACACAGTGCTGATGCAGTACTGGAGGAGTCAAGAAACTTGTTGATAGAATGTTGGAAGATAGCTCAAGGGATTGTTTGAATGAGCACATTTCTCAAATTCATATTTGAGTATATGCTAGAAAAGTAGCAGGAAGGGAGCTCATGGACAGGAGCCCATGAATTTTTTTAAGCTGGGGAGTCTGATGCAGGAGCATAGGCTCATGAAAATGAAGTCACCCATGACTTAATCAAAGTTGAGTGAATCAAAGGAGACCTAGGGTCTCACACTTGTGTAATTTGTTATTTTGGATAATGGGCAAGGATTCTAGATCCTTTCCACTTGTAAAAGATAAGATAGGGTTTGTTAATGGTTAGTGAGTCACTGATGACTCGTAGGGTTCATTTGAGTTTATGAAGGACTCTGTTCTTTAATCATAGGATCCGGAAACAGAAATCCATTGTAATTAAATACAAGTTTGGTCGATGGTTGAGATAGCTTAACCTAGTTTAATCTAGCTGAGTCTAGATGAGGGTTAGCTCACTTGGGGCTTTCGAGGAAGCGGTAGAATAACTGGAGTCGAGGAAGAGAGATGAAGAGTGTGATAGAGAAAGAATACTGAGATAGTGTAAATAATCAATAGAGGATTATTAATGGATTTTTCTTCTTGTGTAAATACTCTGCACTCATGATTGTTTTTTGGTTCGATTATGATTTTCTTGTTTTCATGGATTGAATAACAGTAATTCATTTGAATGGTTTAGAAAGGAATTACTTACAAGAAGGATTCCGTAAAGTTTGGAAACCTTTACAACCATCACAGTGAACCATAGTTATCTTTTACAAGAATGGAAGGATCTAGAATCATGCCCATTATCAAAATAACAATTTACACAAATTCTTGGAACCCTAGGTCTCCTTTTGATTCACTCAACTTTGATGAAGTCATGGGTGACTTCTTTTTCATGAGCCTATGCTCCTGCTTCAGACTCCCCAGCTTAAAAAAGTTCATGGGCTCCTATCCATGAAATCCCCTTCCTGCTACTTTTCCAACATATACCTACATTGCTCAAATTCATATTTGAGCAATGTTCTCATTCAAACAATCCCTTAAGTTATCTTCCAACATTCTATCAACAAGTTTCTTGACTCCTCCAGTACTGTATCAGCACTGTGTCCTGGCTGCATGTAACAACCATATTCATCCTCCTCTTAATCCTACATTCAAAACAGATTAATTTCTTTCATAGAAACAAACACAAGTCAATATGTCACAAGATAACTTCTGACATTTTAATGAATTTCTTGCATGAATTCTTGTTCAATATCTTCTTTGTTTGCTTCTTCTAACATCACCACCTTTTTTTTTTTTTTAAAGAAAACCATGACCTCTGGTCATGTAACTGTGATCTTCAATCCTCCTGGATCCCATATCTTATTTTGTAACTACTGCTGCCCACTATTTCTGTAGTGAACTACAATCTCCCCAGTCATCCAAATGACTGCATGATCTCACTGTCATAATTCCTTCTACACCTCTGCATGAGATGCCATAGCTTATCGATCTCTTCATCCAATCTGCTTCTTTGTTGAAATACTCTTGCCTGGATGCACTTTTCCATTTCAACTTTCATCTGTCTAGAATTATAAAGAACTTCCAAAACTTTTCCTTTTGCTGTGTAACAATTTACTATTGTTACTTTCCTCATCATCTTCAAATGTTACTTTCCTTATCATCTTCAAACTTCTGGACAATATTCAGTAACTGTCCTCTGTTATCATTTTCCTGTACAAATGTTGCTCCACACATTGCTATAGATATTGTTGCCACCTTTACTTCATGTATACCTTGAAAGATATCTTTTTCTGCCGTATCGTTCTCATGTTTATTACTTGGCAACACTCCAACTGAGTCCTTGATACCTTCATCATTGCCTATATGCTCCTCAAAGTACTTCATCTCTTCATAAAGGTTATTAAAACATAACTCTTCTACTCGAAGTCCCAATTTCCAATTTGACTCAGATTTCTTCAACAAGTTCTCCAGCAATAAAATCTCTCTCTCAGCTTCTTCAAGCACTGCATTTTTATGCTTGACATGTTCACCTTCATTATGCCCTGCTGGACATACTTCAGTTTTACTTGAGTCAACTCCAAGAAATGGATTGTCTGTTGCACATCCTGCATACACACTCAAATTGTTAGCATTAATCTCATAAGACTCAATGGTCTTACTGGATGACTCAATCATCAACTCTTTCTTCTCCTGTTCCAAATCTTCTATAAGATTCAGAAAATCCTCAATAGTCTTCTCCTCAACTTTCTCAAACATAGCTTTTGAATACTTGATCTCCTCCTCCTTTTCATCTCTCATAGTAGATTGAAAACTATCTCTCCCATTCAACTGTGCATGTGCATGTATATGAAACTCAACTATCTCTTTTTATTCTAGAACAGAATTCAGATTCTGCCCTTCTGTCATTGCATTTAATTCTTCATGCTTATTATCTGTTGTAGATAATACTGTCTCACTTTTCCTAGTGACCAGATTTTGTCCATGTTCTTCCTTTGTAGGTTTGGAAAACATGTTTCTATCTCCTTCAATCTTCGTAACAATTTTTGATAAGTGTTCATCATTCTTAACACCTGCCAATCCTGCATTCATAAACAATTTGTCATATTTAAAAATATGAGATTCTTGGATCTCATCAATTCCTTCACTTTCACCTTCATCTTCTCCAAGGATAAATCCTTGTTTAGGCTCACATATGCAACCCTTATCCTCATACTCAATTTTTCTGAGTGCTCTTCTCATCTTAGTATTAAACCTGTCTTTTAACTTCACCTGTAATGTATGCCATTTTACTTTCTTTTGCAGAATCCATCCATACCTTTGGTCTTCTCCATTCCTCTGTAGCATTTCTTCAAATATTTCTAGCTGTAACTCTATTTCAGCTAATCTCTTGTCAAGTCTATCTTGACTCCACTTTTCATAGCATTTCTCTGAACCTTTACTATGATTCTCAACAATCATAATTTTTTCTCTTCCATGAGCTTCTCCTTGCTCATTATGATCTGCAACCAAGCCATCTCTACAAGATGACTCCATCAACTTGTCCTCGAATACCATACTAAGCCCTTCCATGCTTAGTCTTCCTTTGGTATTCCTGTGGATTCCCTTTCCTGGAACCTTCACTTAAGCATCTTTTGCTTCTCTGGCTTCTGCAAATCTCTCTTCTCATGAGAACATTTCAGCTTGTCCTCTTTACTCCAACCTTCAGCTGGATATTATTAGGTTCACTGCCATCTTCATATCCTTCCTCACTGCTGCTACCTGAAATCAGTTATCTTGTATAAAATGAAAACAAAAGACCATTACCTGTCAACAAAAAATCCATTACCTGTCAAATTTCACTAAATCTGATCCCTCAAGAACTTTGAAGTTCTTTACTGCCAATTTTTGCAAATTCCTTCTCTAGTTCTACCAAATCTCTATTGAATTTGGTCATCAAGCTTGCATTTCCTTGCAAAACTTTATTATAGACTCCCTAGTCTATCTTCACCAATTCTTCCCAATCGATTCCTGGAATTGGCATTCCAGTCTATAACTCTTCTCCTTACAGATTCTTGACTGTCTCACTTTCACTGAGCTATAAAATCACCATAAATTGTCTCCTCTTTACTCCAACCTTCGGTTGGACATTATTAGGTTCACTGCCATCTTCATATCCTTCCTTACTGCTGCTACCTGACATCAACAATCTCTTCCACAATTTTATCATTATTATTATAAATTGTTCAAAAATAACATTTCAATTCTACTCTAACTAGATTTCCTACACTAACTTTCCTATGGTCTTCTAAACATTGCCAGAGAATATATTACCCTCAATCCCTCTCCCAAACTCCCAGACAACCATCAATAGCCATCTCTTTCTCCCTCCTCTCGACTCACTCCCCTGCTCCACCTTTGTGAGCTGCAAACAACCTATTTACTTTTGAGACAAGTACCACACTTGTTCCCAGCCCCAAGTCATCTCTTGGTGACTCTACTTCCTCCTCGCTCTTCACATTTAACCTCTTGAGTAATCTTTTGCTCTTCAAATTTCTCTCTCCTAACCTGGGAGTAGGTTGATGTTCCTATACCTACTCACTCCTTTGAGAACTTCCCTCCTTCACACACTTTGATGTTCCCTGCTTCATTCACAATCATTCCTTGCTCTCCCAGCACACTATCTTCACATGTTAATTGATATTAAAATCTTTATCTACCTCTTACCGTTGTTTGTTTCAATCAATACGCTGCTACAACTTCTTTCCTTCTTCTATCTTGAAAATTCTCGAACCTTCTTTCTTTAAGAACTTTGCTGTCCTTCTACTTCACATCTTTCAAGAAATAGAATACTTCTTCCCTTTCAGTTATTCCTGCCAAACAATATGCATATCAATTTACATCGAGTAAACCATATGTACTTTCTACCAACCTCTTCCATCTTACTGTCAAGTCCTTCTTTCTATTTGCATACTGCTCCCTTTCTTATCTTTGACCATATTCTGCTTCTAGGATCTTTCTTTTTTTCTGCTTCTCTGTATATTACACTGATTAATTCTTTGTGCTAACTAGAATGAGCATTAGTTATGACAGCACTCGTACTTTTATGAATATATAAAAGTAAATTCCTCTCACAGAGAATAAAAGATACTCCTACAGAGAGCAATCCTTCCTCTGATACCACTTAATGCAGAAGTAACCACCTGCCCACACTAAGCAGATCTTCGATTTCGCCATTTACTGTACTTGAATCTTTCTTGCATATGGTCTTCATCATTCTTTGACAGCTAACTTTATCTAATTGTCACTTTCAATAACATTTGCCTCTTTCGCTTTTACTCTACAGGATTACGTCAATTTGATAAATTAAGCAACTTTTAGTATACTCGTTCTACTTGATGTGATTCATTGCCGAATTTGATGAATTGCCGAAATTGTCAAATTGTCAAATTGTCAAATTGCTGAAATTAAAATAAATTGCCGAATTTCGGCAATTCGCCAAATTGTCAAATTGCCGAATTCATTAAATTAAGCACTTTTGGTTTTTGCACACACCCGAGTCCACTTAAGCCCTAACGGAAAGAACTTTTCATTCACATTTTAACACCACATGAATTTCAAATATATCCAAGGCCCTAACGGAAATTGACTTACTGTACGGATTCCACCTTTCATGCAAACCCCGTTTCCATATATTTAGCACCTCGTAGCACCCAGCGGAAATCACTAAGGTGCCTCAGGGTTTGAACCCTCCATTCTCCGTTCCCATACACTGATAAACACGTGGATTCACCGGAATTCACCAAACGCATTGAAACTTGGACCCTCCATTTTCCGCTGTGTTCTGGATAGCTGACCCTTTGCTGTTTGATATACCACTCGGATTTTGTTCATCCGTCTCCTGGATGATTAGTACTGTCGAGCCTTGATCCGTCCGAGCTACCTATGATATCCACCCTTAATCAAATGCTTACAGAGTGAATCGATCAATCCATTACAGATTTGTTTCAATTCCAAAAATAATATGACAGGTCATATATATATTCCCTCGATGAGAGCGAAGATAGCAAAATCATATACAGATGAGGAGGATTCTCATATATCAAAATTTTGCACAATAGAAAGAAACTTTATTGACGAATCTCCTGCAGTCCCTCCTGCACCCACTCTACGCCCTTCTGTACTCGCCCTCGATGCTCTTCTACTAAAATCGATTGATCCCATTCATTAAATCAATCATAAGACTATTTCATATCGATCAGAAAAGAAAGGATTTATCATCCTATGCATTCCGACTTTATTCAAACCATGACCAGATGTAATCTGTAAACAATTCTCACATTTAAATTACTGTAATACTGGGATTGAATTCAACAGAGGTATAAAACCTTCTTTACAAACTTGAACTCTCCAATAGATCTTTTACAAACTGTAGATGTGTCTCTCTGCATGCTCCAGGAATTGAATTCCGAGCTCTCCCCTCTTTGATCTACATTTAGCTTCCTCGATTTCTGTGAGCTAACCCTCATCTAGACCTGCTTCTATTTAGATTGCTAAGCTACCTATTCAAAAAATACTCTTCAAAGACTGTGATGACATAAGCAATGGATTTCCTGCTCCTCGTAGATCTCTATGATTAAGGAACAGAGGTCCTTAATAAACTCAACTCAATTTCTACTTGGTCATCATGACCACCAACCATTAATAAACCCTATCTTATCTTTTACAAAGTGGAAAGGATCTAGAATCCTTGTCCATTTTTCAACTCTTTAATGAAAATAAAGAAATTACATTTATGAGAGACTCTAGGTCTTCTCTGATTCTCTTGACCTTGATCAAGTCATGAAAATCAAAGAAGACCTAGAGACTCACATAAATGTAATTCCTTTAATTAAAATAAAATATCAAAAAAAAAAAAAAAAAAAAAAAAAAAAAAACTTATTTATTTTTCTAATCCATTCACCAGACTTTACATGTGAATATTGAAGAGGGGGAGTAAACTATTATAGATTGTAGAACTATCTTTCGAAAGCAACGCAAGGTCAGTCTTGGGAAGGAAGATTCTAAATGGTCTAATGACAGAGCTACAAAATGTCTCATGACAAATTGATTTATTAAGGAGTAGTTTTTGAAACTCATCCCCATGTAGGTATGAACAGATCAAACAGAAGTTATGAGGAATATCATTGGCAAACATTTGAGGAAGAGACTCATGATCGTATAGAGGATTTCAATCATGTATTCAAGTAGGGATATATTCATTACATATTTAAGAATGTGTTGCAGACTTGTATAGTTTTGATTTGAAGATAGAGTAAACTAGTGAACATATTTGATTCAACTTGATAAGAAGGAATATGTAGTGATCAATTGCACAGATTTGGAGAAGTCATCAGATTAGTGAAGTGATAGATGGTGTTGGGGTAAGAAAAATGTGTAAATATTCTCCTTGTTACATTGGTTTATGATATATTCTTTGTTGGCTTTTCTATTAGTTTGAATTAATTAGGAAATAAAATGATTAAAAAATCTTTGGAAATAATATTAAATGGTATTAGATATTTTCTAAACTTTGGTTTGAATTGCTTTGATTTTATGCAAAAATGGGCAATTGTTGTTAATTGAGTATAATTAAGAAGATCATGAAGATGCACAAACCATTGAAGATTAAAGAAACCGTGCACAAAATGATTCAAAGGAAGATCAATTTTTATCTTGAAATCTTCATAAATAGTAGTGCTAACTCGAGACTCTCAATCCCCATAGATTAATTTACTCATTCTTGTTGTAATATATAAAGAAGAGTAAATGATAGAGAGAGGGACCAAAAATTTGATCTCCTAATTATTATTAATGTGTACAACAAACCCAGCTTGTAAATGACTTATAAATTATGGAAGTAATGGAAGTTTCAAGTGTTTTGACCATTTCCATTTATTGAGTTTTTCATAATAGTATCTTATTAAGACCATGTATCTAACTCACATGAGTTAATTTCCTTTAACTCAGAATTTTATCGACCGTTGGATAATTCCTAAGGATTTGATATTTCCTTAATGTTAAAATAGATCCGACACGTGTTTTCTATTATGAATTAATTGTGTTATTCCATTCACAGAGAGTATATGTTCTATTTGGAAATTATCGATTGTTGTTCCACTGGATTGTTGTTAATTTATCATTTGTGGATTCTTTTCATTTAAATTACATTTGTTGTTCCTTTCATTTAGTCCACATTTTTGTTCCTTCTTAAATCTTAGTAGATCATTGTTCTTAGAGAGATTGATTCATTAGCGTTATTGTAGATTAAATTGTTGTTTCTTGATAGATGAATGAGCTCAAATAATTGATGCTTCTTTCATGACGTGTTGGCTGTTCTAATATATTTCTGTGGATTGAGTTATTAGTTTCAGAGTTTGTAGTTGATGTGTCAACAACTTGATTATTATAGTAATTTAGATAAACCCATATTTTCTATCTACATGATTTAAAACTCTACAACGTGACGGCATAGACTTTGTTGACAATCTTGAGAGAAAAGACGAATACTTGGTTGATAAAATTGATGTCGTAATTGTTGTTTTAGATCTTTTATACCTAACGCTTTGCTCTCATTGTCGGGATATTGCCTTATGATATATATGTTTCATCTATGAAACATGAGGTATTAAAAACAAAAGGTAAGAACTTGCGCAAGAAACAAGTAAAATGATAGTGTCAACGCCTACCTTCAGTTGATGAATAGAGGTTACATAGGTGCATAGAATTCCCATTTCCTGCAGGATATGACTAAGAAGAAAGAAATCATGAAAACCCTTACCAAAATGCAAAATCCGAGGGTTTGATGGCCCCGGAAGGAGCACTTTTATATAAAACAAAATTATCCTAAAGCATAATCTCAAGCCTCGATTGGACCTCAAAAAGGTTCTACACGAATCCCTCAAGCAACAAATTCACTCCAACTTCTAGCTCACACTGAGGTTCATAGTGGAATTGAAGGAACTAAACATAGTTTCCAAAGTACACACACTCCACTTTTCAATCCTTTAGACAAGGGAAATTCTTATAATTTGGAGGAAGGAGAGGGGGATAGAGGGAATTTATGAGGTAAAACACACAACTACATGAATCCCAGGTAACATCTCCACCACCCACAAAATGGCATGCTACCTCAAACCTCACTTCTGAACTAATTTCTCTTTAATATACCTTTAAATTTTAAGGATGCATAAAAGAAAATACTTTGTTCCATTACAAACAACAAGAGTCGCTAGCATGAAGGCCCAAAGATTCAATTAAATGTAATTAAATATACACGAAAAATGCATCTACATACACAAATGATAAATTGTAAAAGAGATAACTTATTTTTGTGGAATATGACACCAACTGAATGAATACCAAGGACATTCCACCCAACTTTAGACACTACTTCTCTAAATCTCAACAATAGTGTCACCCCAAGCCATGGCTATGAATCCATAAGGAAGGTTTCTGAGGTAAATTTGGTTCCCAAAGCATCTAACTCTCAAGATCTCATATAGGTTTCCAAATAAAATTACAACAATCTATACTCATCTCTCTTCTACTCCAAAATTTATACCACCACCAAAGAGAATGGACCTCAGCCCTTCTCTTCCACGTAGTCCCACAAGTACCTCTTCTTTATTTTTTAGCCTCCAACATACCGGTCAAATCTCAAAAGCTCGAACTCTTTAGGGAATCATAGCCAGAGGAAAATGGGCCATAGGGCTAACGTGACTTAGACATGCAAGCCCCATTCCCATGGTTGGATTGCACCAAGAATCCATTACAGCCACCTATCCCGTATAATTTGTTAAGAACCAAACATCAATATAGCATAGAAAACCTCAAGAAAAGTAATTTCAACTTGAAAAAGAGATAATATCGATAATAAGCCTCTTCGAGGGGCAACCTCCTCCTTTTCTCCCACTTAAATGTTCAAGCACAAGATGATCTAAATGAAAATGTCTCCCTTTGGTATATATAGGAGACTAGGAGGTTTTAATGGCCTAAAAGCCGACATAAATAAAATAACATTACTAATCTAAATCACAACCAGCCCAAAGCCAACATAAATAAAAATAACATTACTAATCTAATATGCCCCAAATAAGTGGTATTGAGCCAATATTAGGGGCTTTAACATGCCCTCCCTTGAGACAAGTGTTGTCCATAAAGCTTGAGTAACTCTGGATGCTCTCAGATAAAGACTCATCTTCCTAAGGAATCTTCACCGGGTAGTTTCCATTTCCACGAGATAATTCAAATGGATCTATTCCCTACTATTTAATTCTTGTGTCGCTGATGGCTTCAGTTCAATATCATTTTTCCTTCCTTTGTCAAATTCTCGGCAATATAGTTTGAACCGATCTTGTTTCCTATAACTTTAAGCATGAAACATGGAAAACTCAAGTATCAGAAGGACGTTATTGGCAACAATTTGTATGCCATAGTACCAATCTTGCAACACCTTATAAGGGCCATATAGTACTTTGGTGATAATTCCATTATCCTTCTTTGGCTTGCTTGAGGGACATCTCAGTTTTTGCTATTGTAATCTTTAAAAATACCCAACTCTACTTCAAACTTCTTTCACTACGATGTTGATCCGCTTTCTGTTGTTTCATGCATTTTGTGCCATGGTCGCTTGTCCTTAAGATTTGGAGAATTGTTGTTGATTCTCATCGTGGATCTTCCAATCGCTTTGAACTTTAGATTTTCTTTTAGAGAAGAAGTGATGGAAGGAGGTGTATCCATAGTGCCATAAATGGTGTCATTTTGTTTGGTAAGGTGAAAGGAAGTGTTATACCAATTATCTCCGCTAAGGGGTAACCATTTGAAACTATCATTGTTTTTGTTTATCCGAGACAAAGCAAAGAAGGTATCCTTCTAGACATTTGTTCACTATTATCTCGGTTTGTCCATCATTGAGGATGATAGGATGAGCTATGAGACAATTGGAGAGTACTCCAAACAAGAAAATAATTCTCATTCATGCGTCCAAAGTGAAGATGGGATCCTAATAATTGGCACACCTTTTGGCTATGTAGCTTTGAACTCGGCTCTAAGGAATGCTGGTGAAACCTACTAGCTTTGAAGGTAGAGAGTGCACAAAAGTGTGCTGCATTCTTGGTCAATCTATCGTCAATCAACATGATGACACTCTGCTCTTCAGACTTTAGTAACCCCGTGATGAAATCCATGGAAACCCTCCCTCCCAATGGACTTGGGATGGATAATGGTTGTAAAGACCCGTGGTGGTCTTAATTGTTTCCACCTAGTTTGTTGGCAAACCAAACATTCTCACACAAACCTTTGAACATCGTGGGGCTTTTTAAGGTCATCCCAAAAAAATCCTTCTGACTCTATGGTAGGCTTTCAAAAAAATCCCGAGTGCCCTCCCTAATCGGAGAGGTGTGCAGTTCTACTAGCACCTTTTGTTTGAGTTGATTTCTTACATAAATATAAGCGATCTTTTGTACCATAGTGAATCATTTTTCCATGTAAATGTATCTCTGATGCACCGTAATCCCGGCCGCAACCTTTCAATGAGGGTCCACACTTTTCGCCATTCTTCCATTCATCCCTTTGGTTTGCATTATCCAATTGCCGGATGATCGAGATAGGCAATGCGAGAAAGGCCCTCAACATCTCTTAATTCTCTTCAAGTGAGAGTGCATCCACACAACATTTCTCATTTCCCTTTATGCATTTCCATTTCAAAAATCATAACCCAAAGATTCTGCTTTTACAATTCCATTTTGTTAATTTTCCTAAGATAGTCTTTGTTCCAAGAAGTATTTAAGACTATCATGATCCGCTTTGACCTTGAAGTGCCTACATATTAGGTAGCAGAACGCCATTTCTTCAGCATGTAGTATTGCCATCATTTCCTCTCATAAAATGGGTTTGTGTAAGTCTCTTTCCTTGAGTGGTCAACTTTAAAAAACCAGGGGCCTTCCTTCTAGCATTAGAACAACACCAATTCCAGCATTTCCCGAGGCATCAGGACATTCACAATAAAGGTTTTTGTGAAGTCTAGGAGGTCAAGAATGTGGAGTCAGACACATCACTTTAAGTTGTTGTTCAAAAGCTTTAGTTGCCTCCTCGAGTCCATGAAAATGCACCTTCTTAGTTAGTGCCGCTAAAGGTGTCATTATTCTTCCATAGCCACAACAAACTCATGGTAGTAACCTCGCCGTCCCTAAAAATCCCTCTAAGATTTTAATGTTTCTGGGAACCCACTGTACCATCATGGTCTTTTAATCTTGTTAGGGTCTTCACCTTGACACCTTCACATGAGGATACACATGACCCGAATAATTTCTACCTCCTTTACTCCAAAGAACATTTGTATGGTTTGGCATATAGTTTTTTGCTCCTTTAGTAGTTGTAGGTTGTAGCACCTTGTCAACATGTTGCATGATCCCTCCCAAGACTTGCTATAGGATTAGTATATATCATCAAAAATACTAACACAAATTTTCAAGGAAGGGCTTGAAAATGGAATTCATCAACCTTGGAATGTGGAAGGTGCATTTGTGGGTACAAGGTACGACCAAAAATTCATAATGCCTCTCATGAGTTTTGGAATGTTGTTTTTGGGACACCTTCTTCCTTCATTCTAATATAATGATACCTCAACTGAGATCCAATTCTTAGCAATTAGGATTGCTCCATGTAGTTCATCTAATAATTCATCAATCACTTGGAATGGGAAAATTTATCTTTAATAGTGATCTTGTCGGAAATTCTATAACTCAGACACATAATGCCATGAGCCATCTTTCTCTTGAATACCATTACCACTGTGCAGAGTAAGAACTTTAGCTAGGTTCCAATAATGCCACCTCTAACATTTCTTCAACCAGCCAATTTCCTCACTCTTTTCCTGGGCATAAGGGTATCCTCAGATGGCCCGGCTGTTAGGAGGAACACCGGACTAGGTGAATTTCATGATCAAGGATTTCAAGTTGGTGGGAGGACCTTTGGGAATATCTTCAAATACTTGGAATGCTTATCAATGATCCTTTGAGATCTTGAGGAATAGATAGCTTTAGATGTGTTTGAACATCTAGTGAGTATATTTTTGCAATAATGCCTTGATGCCCCTTCTTCAATAATTTTCATGCCATTGAGCTTATCACCTTACCGGCTCTCGTGGATACTCCTCTCAACTCCACTTCTTTCCTTCCAATAAAAAATTTCAAGAACTTTTCATGAAAAGTTCTTGAAAATTAAAAAGCCAATGTTCCTAATGATAGTAACCATAGGATTCCTAGTGGCCAACATCCCATCTACCCATGGGTATAGGAAATCACCGACTTTCATTCATTACATATTCCCATAGTAAGATTGATCTTATTGCATTTTCCCCGAAAGCAATTGATAGTTCCCTCCATCTCCAGAATCCATTACTTGAACTCATGCATTAGATATACAAAAAGCACTGATATCTTGGCTAATTTACAAAGTGAATGAAATTAAGAGTACCCATTTTAATCAATTAGACTATTAATCTTTTCTTTGATGTATCCTTTCCATCCGAGGGTTTGAGGAGTGCTAATTCCAAACAAATTTAATAAGTACTCTATATCGAGTTAACTCTTCAGATGAAATTGTTTCTACATTTTCATCTTGAGATGGTCTTGTTCTGTTCTTCCCTTCACAATCTATGTAGAATAATTCTCACTACACTTATGTCCCTTTTTACTCAGACTTCTGGTTTCCATTACAATTAAAGCATAAACCTTTTTGCTTTCTTTCTCCAATTGTTGAGGTGTCAACTCAGAGGGTTGATGTGTGTTTTAGGAGAAGGAGCATTGATCTCTCTATAGATGTTAGGATAGGTCCTTCTAGTAGCCATAGCCATATTTTACCTTTCAACATTTCTTTTACACTTTAAATGTATTCTCCAATGATTATTCCCAAAGGCTAACCTCATGTTGAATGTTGTCCTTTAAAGCTCCCATGAATACATCAATCATGCCTATCCGAATAATGTTACCTTTATATTCAATCTTGAAAGTTCTCAATGTGATCAAGAATCTAACCCTTTTTTCTGAGATTTATCAATTGGCTAAAGAAGGTATTGCTCCTTGTATCCTCATAGTGTGATATCATTCTTCCATAAGAGAAGAATTGTCCAAGTGACTAGTGATTTGGCGCAGAAAAGCCACCATACCAAACAATTGGATTAGGTTCTAAATATAAAGAAGCAATTCGGTGACTTTGTGTATGTGGTACATTATGGAGAGATCAAAGAATTGCTCCATCTCAAGTATCCATGTGATTGGGTCCTTTAAGATCAAACTTCCTAAGGCCAATCCTAGGAACGGGGTTGGTCTTCAAACCAAAGTTGAGTTTCTCCATTCTTGATTCACCTTCCTTGTGTCCACATCATGAATTTCTTATGGATGCATTTTCACTCTGTGTCTCTCAAGTATGAAATTTTTCTAATACTTCCATGATCTCCCATTTAATCCATCCATCTTAGATTCCATTGAATCCATCTTAGTATCCAACTTAGCCTCCTTGAATCCAACTTTAGTTTCCATTGAATCCATTTTAGTTTCCATTGAATACATCTTAGCTTCCATTGAATCCATCTTATTTGTAGCTCATTTTATGTCCCTACGCATTTCTTCTCTCACCTTCATCAAGAGTCCAAGTAGGATTTTCTCTCGAGGATTATTTTGGTGTAGAAGTTCCTTTTGGGTGGCATGTTGGCTAAGTATCACTTTTGAACCTTGATTTTGAGGTGGTTCTAGACAATATTTATCAGATTCCAAATTTTGGCCCTTTTTAAGTGGGTATGAAACTTTATCTTATGTATTTCTCTTTATATGTCTTCTCAATGCCATAGCATTCTGATCAACAATTGATGTGCCAAGTGGAATTTAATGTAAATTCCCCACAACTTGTCAATTTCATTCCTTTCCGTGAGATCTCACTTGTATAGTGTGCCCTATCAAAAAATAATTCGGACATAAAATTTGAAACTCGCACCCAAAATAAGAAAGATTTTCCACGATCCAATGCAACAATTCCAACTCAATTTGGATAATTGGGAAGAAGTTATGATTGTTTTAATTGAATACCTTCTTGAGACTAGCCAATAGGAATTAAATGACACCCTATCTTACACAAGGTGTATCTATAAATTTAGGATGACTTGGAATCTGAAATTTTTATCACAGATAGAAAGCTAATTTTTGTAAGTGGTCTCCCTGGAGTTCAGGGTCTGAAACGCTACAGAAATTTTCGAGTTTAAAATGCCCAATGACTCATTTCAGATGATTCCATAACCCTATATTGTATAGGTCAGATCTAATAAAGTATAAGGCCTCTTGAGCTGAATTTTGAACCCAACGTATCTTTATCCGTCTACTAAAACTCCTTTTAATCCGTTCCTTCTGAAACTTAAAGGAAAAAAGTTATAGCAAAATTCCACGGTGTCTTAGGATGTAGCAGCTTAAAACCCTAAGACTCGAGCAGTCAGATTCTCCTCCAAAGTATATAGTCTGCTGAATTTTAACCCAACGCATTCTCGATCCGTCTTCTAAAAACCCTTTAACTGCTCCTTCAAACGCTAGAAAAAAAAATTTATAGCTTAAAAGGCTACTTGTCTTAGATGTAGAGCCAAACCCAAGACCTTGAGCTCGATACCATATTAAGAACCAAACATCACTATAGCATAGAAAAAACCTCAAGAAAAGTACTCAACTTGAAAAAGAGATAATATCAGATAATAAGCTCTTCGAGGGGGGAAACCCTCCTTTTACCCCAATTTAAATGTTCAAGTACAAGATGATTCAAATGAAAATGTCTCCCTTTGGTATATATAGGAGACTACTAGGAGGTTTTAATGGCCTAAAGCCGACATAAATAAAATAACATTACTAATCTAAATCACAACTAATGGCCTAAAGCTGACATAAATAAAATAACATTACTAATCTAATATGCCCCAAATAAGTGGTAATGAGCCAATATTAGGGCTTAACATAATTCTTCAGCAGTTTGGTTCCCTTCCCAAGCCAAGACGTAGGTGAGGATGGATCAATGAATGGGTAAGTGAGTGAATGGGAGTGCATGAGGGAAATGAAGGAACATACAGAAAATTAGCAAACAAGCCATTAGTCGAATGACGAACGACCAGTGATCGATGACCAACCTGACCATCGACCAACAACCAACCTGACCAACCACACAATCAAACCAGGGATGGCTTTAAGTATATCTTGTGGGGGATCAAGAACCTCTTGGACTTCCCCAAAAATCTCACATTATCGATCCCCTTCCTTAGATAAAAAGGGTAATTAAAAATATGAATAAACACTTATCCCCTCAAGCCCCCTCTCTTGTGGAATCATAGCCCCCTATAACTCTAGCCCTTGTCCGTCTAGCAACAAATGATGTGTTTATTATTAATAATGATAAAAACATTACATTTCTTGGGAACACTAGCCTTTTAATAATTGTTGGGGCACTCTAGCCTCTCATCATTGCAACAATACATTATTTAAAATGGGGGTCCAAAAACTGTGGTGTTACATCCCCTCCCCCTTATTTTGGCATTGTCCTCAGTGCATATACAAAATAGACATCAAAATCTCAAATTTATTCAAAATGTTGTGGGTACTCTACCTGCATGGAATCTTCATGCTCTCAGGTAGCATCTTCAAGACTGTAGTAGGTCCACTGAACTTTTACCATCTCTATAACTTGATTCCGAAGCATTTTGAATTTTTTGTCCAGTACCTGCACTGGCTGAACCTGAAAATCTCCCTCTGTCTCTACCTGAATCAGATGCCAATCAATAACATGGTTAGGATCATGTACATATTTCTTTAGTAAAGATACATGAAATACATTATGCACATTCATGGAAGCAGACAATGCAAGCATGTATGCCATTGGCCCTATTCTGTCCAATATTTCAAATGGACCATAGAATATGGCTACTAGCTTTGTACAACTACCCAATTTCAAAGATCTTTTCTTGGGCTTCATTTTCAAAAGTACATGCTCCCCTACTTTAAATTCTCTAGTTGTCCTGTTCTTGTTTGCATAAACTTTATGTCTATCATGAGTTGCCTTTAAATTCTTCTTGATCTTGACCACCTGGTCTTCCATGTCCTTGAGCAACTCCGACCCAAGTACCACTCCAGATGTTGGGTTGTCCCAACTTACTGGAGTATCTCATTTCCTACTATACAAGGCTTCAAATAGGATCATTCTCAATGGAGATTGATACCCATTATTATATGCAAAATCAACGAAGTGTAAGTAATCTTCCCACATAGATGGCTTATACATCACATACATTCTCAACATGTCTTCAATTATTCAATTGAATCTCTTTGTTTTCCCATCTTTCTGGGGATGATATGTTGTGCTAAAGTTTATATTTGTGCCAAATCCTTTAAACAATCCCCTCCATAAATTTGAGGTAAACTTTATATCTCTTTCTAACACAATTGTCCTAGGTATCCCATGCAACCTAGCAATTTCCTTCATGAAAATTTATGTAATATTAGTTGTTGTATGCATTGTCTTCATAGGCACAAAATGAGAATCCTTTGTTAATTTGTCAACCAGCACCATGATTGAATCATGTTGCTTATTCATTCTGGGTAATCCTGTGATGAAATACATGGTGATCACTTCCCATTTCTTCTCTGGGATTGGCAATGGCTGCAGCAAACTCATTGGGTGCCTATGCTCAGCCTTCACCTTCTGACATTCCATACATCGAGGGATGTAATCAGAAACATCCTTCTTCATTCCTGGAAAAAATAACTGGCTTCTTACTATTGTAATTGTTTTCTAGTAACCAGGATGTCCAACATAAGGAACATCATGCATCTCCTTCAGTACCAAATTCCTCGATTCTCTAGAACTAGGAACATAGATTCTATTTTTATGCATGAGTAATTCATCTTCCTTTATCTCATACTCCTTTATTTTTTTTTGTACATCTCCTTTCTGTATGTTTTCCTTTACCTATAGGTAATGCTAGTTTGTAACAAGACCATCTAAAATTATGCTCTTCAAGTTTGACTGATGCATACTCACAGCAGTAGCATGCATGATATGCACTCTTCTACTAAGTGCATCGAAAAATTTATTCTCCTTTCCCTTGATATGTTTGATATCAAAGTCATATTCACTTAAAAATTTCAGCCATCTTGTTTTCCTGGCATCAAGTTCGGTTGTTCAAAAAGATACTTCAGGCCAATGTGGTTTGTCCTTAATTTGAATTTCTTCCCCATGAGATAATGCCTCCACATCCTCAAGGCGTGAAAAATGGTAGCAAGTTACAAGTCATGCGTGGCATAGTTCCTCTCATGTTCCTTAAGCTTTCTGGACTCATATCCATTGACATGTCCATTTTGCGTGAGGACTCCCCCAAGTCCTTCCTTACATGCATCTGTACATACCACAAAACTTTCATTTGGGTCAGCAATATTCAACACAGGTACACTAGTAAGTAATTCCTTCAACATATTAAAATTATTTTCACACTTGAGTGTCCATTCAAATTTAGTTCCCTTCTTTTGCAAAGAAGTGATGGGATGAGCAATCTTACAGAGCCCTACTATGAACCTTCTGTAGTAGCCAGCTAATCCCATAAAAGATCTGACGTCTGACACATTTTTGGGTGTTGTCCATCCTCTAATGGATTTGATCTTCTCTGGATCTGTTGCTATGCCCTTCTCTGAAATAAGGTGTCCTAAGTAATGGATCTGCTTTTTATAAAAACAACACTTACTCAACTTGGCATAAAACTAATGTTCTCTCAGTACTTGCAATACCAGTCTTAAGTGATGTTCATGCTCCTCTTCAGACTTAGAAAATATAAGTATGTCATCCATGAATACTATGACAAACTTATCCAAATAATTCTTGAATATGTCATTCATTAAGCACATGAATATAGTCGATGCATTGGTCAGTCCAAATGGCACCACTACAAATTCATAATGCCCATACCTGGTCCTAAAGGTTGTCTTATGAAT
>SNQJ01S0181397.1:0-14343 GCA_010110895.2 Picea sitchensis
AGCTCAACCAATCATAGCCCCTTTCAGGTGGGGTTTGGATTTCAACCATTGGGTCCCATGGATGTTGCACTACCCCTTGCGTCCACATAGGAAGAATCATCCCATGTGAAAACTGAAGTCGACAAAGCCACCCAGTTCATTGAACGAATCCAACACATCATCCAATAGGTTTAGGATATTTTTGCAGAAGTCTAATGCCAAGTACAAGCAACTCCATGATCAACACTTGGTGCCACATAAGTTTTAGGTGGGAGCTAAAGTTTGGTCACACTTGCAGAAAGAACGCCTTACAAGACCCCATCAAAAGCTTTGTCCACTCTGTTATGGACCTTATACCATCACCAAGGTTGTGGGTGACACTGATTTTGATCTTAATATTCCCCCCTTCCTTAGATTGCACCCAATATTTAATGTGGACCTCCTTTGGCCATACTTTCCACCATTATTGGACACCTTAGAGGTAGCAAAACAATTGACACCGACATAGCTCAACCTCCACTACATGGAACATGAATACACTTATCATATCATGGACACATAGGACAAGGGAACTCGCCAATAAAATTTCAAGCTTTATCATGTTGTTAAAGCAGGGAAACTCCTGCACCAAGGCAAGTGGCTCACCCAGGGCCAAATTCAGTAGAAAATTCCTCATCTGATGGGGGAAATCAACACAATGGAAACCATTGCTTCTTAAGGTGGGAGGATTGATCTAGGTGGATATCAGTGTCCACCCACCTATTCCAACTGGCTCACATACATATTTCATCTTGGTATTTTCAGTTTTCATTTTGGCAGTTATTTTCCTAGTGTTTCGGGTCTTGAACTTCTGGGGTAGTTTGAGGCCATAGACAACGTTTTTTGGGCCTGCCACAGTCAAACTATCGATAGAGTCAGAGTGTGATGAGATAATGTGTATTCCTCGAACAAACCTTACCAACGGGCTATCATGTGCCTAAAATGGAGATCTTATGAAAAAGTTACAACCCCGGGAAGTTGATGTACCAACTTACCCCAATGGGGCCCACATGACTTTTGGCGCTTCATATCCTAGGGTTAGGGTTTTGGATGTCTAGGATTTTGACATTCATGTTTGATGTAAAATTCCTTTGGAGCCTCATTGTACTCATATTCTTGCGAATGAGAGTAGCCATCACATCTATTCTCAGAGACAAGCTGCCACCATTCTAGCAAGCTTGTTTCAGTCTGCATTTTAAAGTTTCAACATATTTCTTATTTAATAGAAGTCAAGTTTTATTGTATCTTTGTTATTATGCACCGTGTCTCTCTGTTAATATAATAGATCTTTGTTTTCATTTCATTCTGCTCATAAATCTGGATCAACCACCTGTCCAATGCGTTGTATGATTTGATAGGGACCATAGAACTTGGGAGTTAGCTTATGGGGAACTTTATCTATGAGTGATGTATGTTTATAAGGTTGCATGTAAAGAAACACTTGATCCCCTTCGACAAAAGAACATTTGGATCTATGTTGTTCAACTTGTTTTTTCATTCAATTTTGCAACATAACCAAGTTGTCCTTGGGAGTACAGATAATCACTTCTATGGTGAGAATCATTTTATCTACTACCTAAACCTTGGAGCTGCTTGGTACTTAAGATGCCACTGATAGGGTTTTTGGCCATACACAACTTCATATGGTGTCATTTTGGTATCTCAATGATTAAGTGGTATTATACCTGTTATTGCACAGTTTGTACTTGGATGTAAAGGAAAGGTAAATGAAGATGAATTGACGTAACAAGAGACTATCCTATAAATGTCACCTCAATAGGATGTCCCTTTCTATCTAGGGTGGTAGGCACAGGGGAGACGTCCCCGATGACCTGGGGTTTTGAGAAGGCAAAGATTTAAGGCTAAGTAATTTTTTCCCTCTCACAACTCACCACCGATCAGAAAGTCTGGCTAAACAACCAATAAAGATAATAATAACCAGAAATGTACCTGCCCGGAACAAAGCAACAAGAAACTATATTTGCAAGGTCACTTGCTGGTTAGTACTTCATATAATCAAGGACTTTCTCAAATAAAGCAATTGACTAATATATTGACAAAGTAAGAAAAATGTATGGTATCAGTTATCACATTGCAATACTTCACAATAAATGCTTCATAAATGCTTTAGAATGAGCAAGAACGATTTAATTATCAATATCACAATACAACTTTCATTAGAAGCAAATAATACCATGCATTATCCAATCTCTCAATTGCTTAAGAAAGATAAAATGATGCAAAGTATAACTATAATTCCAATGGATAGTAGAAGCAATGAGGTTAGTAGGTTAGGGTTAGAAGGTATTAGTAGTTGTTCAAAGATTTTGGAGGTTGTGATCAAAACACTCAAGTAAGAAGTCTTAGACCAGTGCATTCACAGGGAAAATGGAGTAAAAAATGGCTGCAAGAATTGAAGGGACAATATGATAATAGTAGGGCCAAAGACAAGAGGAATTTGATGGTGAAGTGTTGGTAAGCCAAGGCTTCAACCATCAAACCCTAGGGGAAAACAACTTACTAAGGTGTAGGCAACCCTAGGCCTTAGCACGTTTTCCTCCTTCTTTAGCTCAATGACAAAGTAAAACCGTCTTGGATGAAGAACAAGAGATAGGGTTTTGCAATGGCAAGGCTCTAACAATGTCTCCAACAGAAAAAAAATCTCCTTGGCATAATCTAGTAGGGAATTAAAATAAGGACACCAACATGTGCTTATTTCCTAGGGTTTATTCTAGAAATTTCATTAACAAAATGCAAGTAAAACACTATAACCATTCAAGTAATGCAAGGATTGCATAAATTCACTTACATTCACCATATATTCATCAAGCCAAACTCTAGTTATAAATGTTCCACCAAGGAAAATGCAAAAAATCACCAAAGAGAAGCCTCCTTCAACAAGTGCGCCACAATTTCAGCCAAAACCCTAATGAGGGCCGCAAATTTCAGACCTCACAGAAGTGTGAGTGAAATATGATGAAAAAATGAGAGATTAAACCCTCAATTTATACCATGCCAATTACCTTAATTTAATTTAAGGTCACAAAACGCCTACAAGGAAAAAAATACATAATAATATTGTTTTTACATTAAATGTCATGATAAAACCCTAAATCAAGGATAAATGAAGACGTCATTCCATTTTAGGGTGACGTTATCCCCTTTCAGAGCAACGTTGGCCTCCTGGTGAAAAACGTTAGGCCTTCTTGTGCCTCAGGAACATGCCAATATACGTGCCACATGTGCCACAAATGCCTCCCAAAACCTCCACAAGAACTGGATGACATCATGAGTGTCCTGGGTGACATCATGGGCCTTCCAAGGCCAATGTAATGGTGGAAAGGGCACAACCCCCCTGGGTACAGGCCTGCTAAGCTGCCTCTGGTGGAACGTCCTCCTCTTCTCCGGCGCAAACCCTATGATCTGTCTCTGCCCACTGCTGGGGTCTCAACATCCATTTGATGGGATTTCAACCCCATGGAAGTCTGAAATAATCATCTCCCCATGTGTACCTGTCCATCGGGTATGGTCCTACACATCAACAAATACGCCCTCCATGGGCTCATAAGTCACATGGATCATAGCAATGTCAATCACATCTAATCATCAAGTTTATTAAACATGTGCATACAACCCCTTTCACCCGGACAAGTGCTCAAAGACATTATACTAATCTACGAGCCAAGTTTGGAGGAAGTGACAGGGCATCCTATTGGGCTAATGCTCACTGGATGTGGGTTACCCACAAGTAATGGAAAGTTTTCCTCAAAGGTTTATTCAAACCATGTTTAGTGATGTGATATGGTTTTAGGTATGTCCATTTATAGTAAGACCAAGGGCAGGTTTTTTTTGTGGGTGCCTTTGTAGAGGTTGATTTTCCCTTCATCCATGATGCAAAATATTTCCAAGCCCATTCATACCTTTTTATCTTTTTATTCTTATTTATTTTTCTTTCAAAGCTATTCAAAGGACCTACCACAGTGTGGTGACCCGGTGGTGGTAATGTTACCCATAAGCATTTCAAGGAAATGAGAAGGTTGGATCATGATGAGACCCCCTTTCTCTTGGCTATACAGAGGAACTTCTACAGTGTGGTGACCAGTTGTTGGTGGTGTCATACCACTACATGCCCATGGACCTAATGGGTGACTCATGATAAGACCCCCTATCCTCCTAACTAGGTCTTGTTTTTATTATTTTTTATGGGTCCCTCTGTTTCTTTCCGAGAATCCTTTTACTTCTTTCTCAAAAAGGATCCTTAGAGGCGAGAAATATCTCGAGTTTCATTCTTTGGCTTCTATCTGTACTAGCTTATTTTACTCTAGGCCTTTAGCCCCTTCTTCCCACAAGGTAGGTGTATAAATAGTTAGTAACCCAGTACTTAAACCCGATTGTAATGGGATGGATGGTAGGAGGAGGAAGATGGAAGTGGTAAGTATGGGTAGAGGAGTGGATGATGGATTCTCATGAATCCCCAGGTGGAAACTCAAACCTAGGAACAAACTTAGGGCATCATGTCATTTCCCCCGGATATGGTCAAGTGGATATGCATAAGATCCAAGCACTTGTTAGAAACAAAAATAATTAAATGGACATATTCAAAGGTTTGAGGATCAGAATGACACACCACGATGAGACTCATTACCTCATGGAGCAATATCCACTTCTGTTATAGGACCAGGCTGGGTTGATGGATGTTGTTGTTGTTGAAAAAAGTGGAGGCACTGAAAAAAAAGAAATATATGGGCCCTCCAGGGTCATGCTCAAGTCGATTTGGCTCGGTACTCCATGTCTGGGGCTGTGGGCCACTAGACATAATCTCCTTGGTGTATCCCTAAACTAGGGATAACATCAGGCTCCAACTTCGAGGGGACATGTGCTCACCGTAGAGCATGAGAACCTCAACATCTCGGCGGCATAACTTTTAGCCAACCTTCTTGATCTCAACATAAGGTTATTAGCAATCATTTTGGGTGGTGATATCACACCCGACTCATATATATAAAATGAAAAGAAAGAATATATTCAAGTGTGAAAGAAAACTATTCTACCATGAAATTCAAGTGGTATATACAATGAATGAAAATGCCTACTTTCTTGTACTTACCTATCATTTAAATGCGAGGTGTAGTCAAATGACTAGTGAAACATCCTAGCAATGTATCAGAATACACATACTCGTGCTTCATCATAAAACCAAAAAGTGATAAGTTAAGCACAAAATAACATGGGTTAGAGAATGTGTTATATCATTGGAAGCTCATAAAGTCTAACTCATGGAAGCGGTAGGAGGGATAAAATCAATGCCAAGTCAATCTGAGGAAAGTTCTCAATTCACTTCAGGAAGGGATCATGAAATTCAACGATTCAGAAAGCTGACTTATAACGTCTCAAAGTTGGCTACCTAGGATGTCTTCACAATCTGAATCCCTGGAAGGGATTGACCATGATCTAGAAGATGATTGACAAACTATCAAAGGTTGAAAAGTTGAGATGACAAACTTTTTCTTGAGGTATTCAACCTACCCATGAACTCTAGGGATTGCCTCAGAGAAAAATCAATACAAAAAGATGTAATTTCCAACTACACCTTTAATGACACAACAAAGTAAAGTAATTGGAGGTGGTTGGAAAAAGTTGTCACAAGGATCCTTCTTTTGGAAGATGATGTCCTTACTCCTATCAATATCTTAGCACAACGGTGGTTGATAATCTTCTTGATGAGAATAAATCCAAGTTCTCGGAGAATTCATAAAATTCCTCAAGGTATGACCAAAAAATATCAAGAAAATATGGGACTAGGTCAACACTGGGAGTGTTTGGAAAGTATTAGTAATTATATCATCTCCTTGTTGCCTTCACAGTTATCACGACATATTACCTTTGATTTGTGGAAACACTTGGAAATGACTCTCAATGACTCTCAATGTCATAAATGGGGTCTATATCTTAACCAACTACATCCCACTTACACCTCCCAACATGTATGAAATAATCAATATTATTAGCATTGTCACTATCTGTATCATAACATGAAGGTTTTGAAGCATTCAAGGGCTCATCTATTTCCTCCTCATTTCCCAAATCATAAAGTATAGAATCATCAAAAAATTGGAGAGGAGGGTAACTTACCTTTGTGTTTTTTCTTGTCTGGGGGAAAGGTTCGTGGATGGCTTCATCGAGAGGAGGAATGTATGTCGACACTTCATCATCTTATTCGGGTTCCTCAATTGTGTCTTCATGATCCATTTCTTGACCTCATCCAAGATATTTTCCTTAGTACTTTGTTGGTCAAAATTTTTTTTCCCTTCTTCTTGGAAATTAGGGCAAAGGTTTCAGGGAAACTAATCTTTCCAAGCTGAGAGTGACTGGGGTACCTTCTAGGTCATTGATTTTAGTCCCTACAGAGAAGATTACGGAAAAAGATGTTGCCTCAGGTATGCTGACTATGTTATAAGCTTCATTAAGTGTTTTTGTGCTCTTTTTTACTTGGGAAACCCTAAATGCACCAAGAGTGCATTAGTAAAGAGATGGACCAGGTATCTCTCCTCTGGATGATGACTTTCAGGAATTTTATATAGTATGTCCTCAAACCTATCGTGGAAGTGTTTGACATTTTCATCCTCAGTTTTCTTTATATGCTCCGGTCTTTTAGTAATCTTGAGATGTCTTCCAATAAATACCCCATCTCGAAAAGGTTTCTTCCAAATTGTTTCCATAGTTGTGATCTTGGCATCGAGAGGTATCCTCTGACTCCTAAGCGTTGCAATAAATATTCTTGAGAGAAAAGTTTCTTTGCCAAATTTTTAGCATCATCACTAATAGGGTGGGATAGAAAGAAATCGCAAATTGTCATGTGATAGTCAACTCTCTCCCTATCACCACAGAGTGATGAATCTAAGGCAAAGTTTTATGGTTCTCGGATCCCGTGAGAGCACTCATAAGTTGGTTCATCATAAATGGGTCAGCGGAATGGTACATGTGAAATTATCAAAGAAATAAGGAATCACCCTTAGTGGAGTTTCCAGGTAAGCTTGGAAGATAAATATTCTTGAGGAAAAGCTTACCGAAAAGTGTCGTCTTTTAAGGAGAATTGACTTGGTGTTCCCCAACAACGACGCCAAAAAATGTTATCGCACAATTTGTGCTTGGATGTAAAGGAAAGGTAAATGAATACAGCGAAATGGAGACTATCCTATCGCTATCACCTCAATAGGATGCCTTTCTCTATTTAGGGTGGGTATGCTTGAGAACATCGATGACACGAGAGTTTTGAGAAGGAAAAGGTTTAAGGCTAAGTAAAAGTTTCCCTCTCACAGAGTACCACCGATCAAAAAATTTGGCTAAACAACTAATAAAGATAATAATAACCATAAATGTACCTACCTGGAACAAAGCAACATGAAACTATATTTGCAAGGTCACGTGTTGGTTTAGTACTTCATATAATCGAGGACTTTCTCAAATAAAGAAATTGAGCTAATATATCGACGAAGTAAGAAAAATGAATAGTAGAAATTATCACAATGTGATACTTCACAATAAATTCTTCATAAATGCTTTAGAATTAGAAAGAACGATTTAATCATCAATATCACAATACAACTTTCATTAGAAGAAAATAATGCGAACATTGAATAATCTCTTAATTTCTTAAAGAAGCTAAGATGTTGCAAAGTATAACTATAATTTTGATGGATAGTATTATAACAATGAAGTTAGTAGGTTAGGGTTAAAGGTGTTAGTAGTTGTTCAAAGATTTGGTTGTTTGAAGGTTGTGATCAAAACGCTCAAGTAAGAAGTCTTAGACCGGTGCATTCATAGGGAAAATGGAGTAAAATGGTGAAAAATTGGAAGGGACAATATAAATGTAGGGCCAAAGACAAGAGAATTTTGATGGATGAAGTGTTGGTAGGCCAAAGCTTCAACCATCAAACCCTAAGGGGAAAACAAATTACCCCAAGGTGTAGGCAGCCCTAGGCCTTAGCACGTTTTCCACCTTCTTTAGCTCAATGAAAAGTAAAATTAGTGGATGAAGGCAAGAGATGGGGTGTTGCAATGACAAGGCTCTAACAATGTCTCCATGAAAAAAAAAAAATGTCTCCTTACTGGCATAATCTAGTGGGGAATTAAAATAAGGAAACCAGCTTGTGTAGCCTTTATTTCCTAA
Source organism: Picea sitchensis (assembly GCA_010110895.2). NCBI lineage: Eukaryota > Viridiplantae > Streptophyta > Pinopsida > Pinales > Pinaceae > Picea > Picea sitchensis. Next base: position 8,189 of record SNQJ01S0181397.1, read on the forward strand.
GGTTTATTCCAACAATTTCATTAACAAAATGCAAGTAAAAACACTATAACCATTCAAGTAATGCAAGGATTGCATAAGTCACTTACATTCACATATATTCATCAGAAGCCAACCCTGGATCATAAATCTTCACCAAGAAAAATGTCAAAAATCACTAAAGAGAAGCCTCCTTCAACAAGTATGCACTAAATTTCGGCCAAAACCTTAATGAGGGGCCGAAGAATTTCAGCCCTCACTTAGTGTGAGTGAAAGATTATGAGAAAATGAGAGTAAAAAACTTCAATTTATACCATACCAATGACATTAATTAAAATTTAGGTCACCAAAAGGCCGACAAAGGGCCAAAATACATAATATCTTGTTTTACATTAAATGTCTTGATAAAACCCTAAATCAAGCATAAATGAACATGTCATGCCCTTTTAGGGTAGCGTTGTGCCCGGGAAACATTGGCCTTCTAGGGAAAACCATTAGGCCTTCTTCATTATAAAATGAGAGATTAAACCCTCAATTTATACCATACCAATGACATTAATTTAATTTTAGGTCACAAAAGGCCGACAAGGCCAAAAATACATAATAATACTGTTTTTACATTAAATGTCTTGATAAAACCCTAAATCAAGCATAAATGAACACATCATGCCCTTTTAGGGTGACGTTAGCCCCTTTTAGGGCAACATTGGCCTTCTAGGGAAAACCATTAGGCCTTCTTCGGCCTCAGGAACATGCCATATGTGCCACAACTGCCTCCCAAAACCTCCATAAGCACTAGATGATGTCATGAGTGTCCTGTGTGACATCATGGGCCTTCCAAGGCCAACGTCCTGGTGGAAAGGGCACAACCCCCTGAGTACAGACCTGCTAAGTTGCCTCTGGTGGAACATCCTCCTCTTCTCCAGTGCAAACCCTCTGATCTGTCTCTGCCCCCTGCTGGGGTCTCAACATCCATTTGATGGGATTTCAGCCCCATGGAGGTCCGAACTAATCATCTCCCCATGTGTACCTGTCCATCAGGTATGGTCCTTCACATCAACAGATGTGCCCTCCATGGGCTCATAAGTCACAGGGATTATAGCAATGTCAATCACATCTAATCATCAAGTTTATTAAACATGTGCATAAAAGCTCTTTCACCCGGACAAGTGCTCAAAGACATTATACTAATCTACAAGACAAGTTTGGAGGAAGTGACAGGGCGTGCTATTGGGTTAATGCTCACTGAATGTGGGGTGTTTTAGGGAGAGATGAAATCCAAGCCATGTGAGTGGATGAAGTGGATAAGGGATGCCTGGGCAAGGGGTGCAGTGATAGCAGGGGAATGCATGGATTACCTGTGGGTGCCTCTGTAGAGGGTGAGATTCACTTGTCATGGATGGAAATGTTTCCAATCCCATTCATGCCTTTGATCTTTATTCTTATTTTTTTTTTCAAGAAGCTAATCAGGGGACACTGCCCTGGCATGGTGACCAGTGGTGGAAATGTTACCCACAAGCATTTCACAGAAATGATAAGGCCAACTCATGATGAGACCCCCTTTCTATTGGCTATGCCGCCAAGAGCCACTACCTTGGTGTGGTGACCATTTTCTGGTGGTGTCATACCACTACATACCCATGGACCTAATAGGTTGGCTCGTGATGAGACCCCCTATCCTCTAACTAGGTCTTGTTTTATTATTTTTTTGGGTCCCTTTGTTTCTTGCTGAGAAGTCTTTTACTGCTTTCTCGGGGATCCTTGGGCGAAGCATATCGAGGTTTCATTCTTTGGCTTCTATCTTTTGCCAGCTTCTTTTACCCTCTGGGCCTTTAGCCCCTTCTTCCCACAAGGTAAGGATATTTGTCCAACCCAATGCCTAGACCTGTGTAATGGGATGGATGAATGGGAGAAATATGGAAAGTGGTAAGTATGGTGGGAGTAGACGATGGATTCTCATGAATACCCCCAGTGGCAACTCAAAACCTATGGGCACAATCTTACTAGGGCATCCTGTCATTCCCCCAGATATGGTCAAGTGGATAGGCATAAGATCCAATAACTCATTAGAAACAAAAATAATTAAATGCACATATTCAAAGGTTTTGAGGATCAGAGTGACACATACCACGATACCCGGACTCATTACCTCATGGAGCAAGATCCACTTCTTCTACAAGACTAGGCCGAGGTGATGGATGTGTTGCTGCTGACAAAGTGCAGGCGCTGAAGAAAGAAAAATATGGGCCCTCCAGGGCCATGCTCAAGTCAATTTATCTCTCGGTAGTCCATGTCTAGGACCTGTGGGCCTCGAGACATAATCTCCTTAGTTATCCCTAAACTGGGGATAATCGTACCACCATTCGACCAGGGGAAGCCAATGTGCCCATTGGTGCAAATTTTCATAAGAAAAGCATATCAAATAGGTTTCCAAGCACTTGTTGACCACTTCCATTTCACCATCCATTTGGAGATTATATGTAGTGCTCATATTCAACCATGTACTTTGAATTTTAAATATCTCCTGCCAAATTTTGTTGGTGAATGTGGGGTCCTGATCTCAAACAATGGAAATGGGAATACCATGTAGATTAAATATTTGATCCATGAATACCTAAGTAACTAAGGAAGGATTTAAGGGATGAGCTAGGGAAAAAAAATGAGGATATTTTCAAAGATGGTCAACAACCACCATGATGACTGTTTTGTAATCATCTTTTAGGAGTTCCATGATAAAATATATTGAGATGTTGGTCCAAATATGTGTTGGGATTGGTAGTGGTTGCAATGCCCCTAGAATCTTCTCCATGTCTCCCTTATCTGGAAAGTCACAAGATATTATGAAATATTGGATATCTATTTTCATTCCTTCCTAGAAGAATGAGTGCTTAGTTCTTTCATAGGTTTTATGAAAGCTAGAGTGACTTGCTATTGGTGATTTATGTAGCTCCTCTAAGAAACATTGTTTTAAGGCATAATCTTTTGCCAGGAAAATGTGCCCTTTAAACCACAATGTACGTTGTTTCCATGCATATCCTTTAGGTGGGTTGGGATTTGCATGAAGCCATTGGATGAGCTACCTTAAAGTATTGTTTCCCAACCATTCCCAGCGGGCTTCCTTGAGCCATCTTGTACTTGGTAAGGATAAGGCAAGGAGTGATCCCTCCTCCTCAAATTTCCTAGATAAAGAATCAACCATAACATTTTATTTACCCTTATTATATATGATCTCATAATCACACCCCAACATCTTGGTGATCCAATTATGTTTCTTTGGTGAAGAAAACCTTTGTTCTGTTAGATTTTCCTTATTTACAGAGCATTAGTGTTACTATTGTTCTTTTACTTAGTTACCATTAAAATATATATCTTGTACTGAGCAGTAGAAACATAAACAAGAGACAAAAAATAACACAAGAGATTTATCCTGGGAAAACCCCAAATGCGGGAAAACCCAACAACCTTTCTTATATAGATTTCGTTCACAAAGCAAGTCCAATCAGATAAACCCTAGTACAAGTTATAGATTAACCAGAAATACCACCCCATCTACAGAAACAACACCATACAAAGGTAGTGCACTTCCTTAAGGAGTAGCACAAAAGAGAGAGATACCAAAATACTGAACAAGAATAAACTGTGCAGTTGCAACAACTGCATCACCTCCTCAAAACTTGCGCCTTGCTTCGGTGTAGCTGTGAGAGTGTGAGTGAGTGAACAAATGAGCTAAGCCGCTTCCTTATTTATAGTCTTCTTTACCACTAGATTGGGCCGACTTATTATCTGGACATTTGTCTTTTCTTTATTACTTTATTCTTCTGGGCCGACTTCTCTTCTAGGGAATTTCAATATATGTTCAATGGATCTATTTCTTCCAAAATATTCTCCGCATCTAAGAAAGGCTATCTAGGAGGGAAAGATCCTCCTACAACTACGAAAACATCAACACTCCCTCTTAGCTAGGGAGGCATCTTTCACGATGTCTTGATCTGGTAGTCCACTGACTACTCTGCAATATGCTAGCAGGCACATAGATGCTACAATGCCTTCGGCATCTCAAATCATCAAGAACAGTCTCTATGACCAAACAGTAGCACACACAACCACATCCAAACGATCTGGTAATATCAATAACAATCAAATAGTATCACACAACTACTACAATGTCATCCAATAGATCACAATTGCTTCTAATTAGTATACAAGTACTGTCCAGTGACACATAGTCACTGCCAATGGAACACATTCACTGTAGTAGCACACAACTACTATCCAGAGACACATAATATCCACTAGTGGAACAGATCCACCGAAGTAGCACACAACTATTGTCTGGAGTCACACAACCTCCATCAGTGGAACACATCCACCAAAGTAGCACACAACTATTGTCTGGAGTCACACAACCTCTTCTAGTGGAACACATCCACCGAAGTAGCACAAAACTACTGTTCGGAGTCACACAACCTCCTCTAGTGGAACACATCCACCGAAGTAGAAAACAACTATTGTTCAGAGTCACACAACCTCTGCTAGTGGAACACATCCACCGAAGTAGCACACATGTACCATCTAGAGACACACAATATCCACCATATTCTTATGACTATGAGTGTGATGTTTCTTCACTCAACAGGTATGACAATGCATTACCCCCTTAGTCACCTCACATGACTGATCCAGGGAACCCTTGGATAGAGGGGTTATCCGTCATGAGAAGAAACAACACACCTCCCTCTTAACGAGGGTGGACATTCATAAACACTCCAAGCTTGTCCCTGAAGTACTCATACTTCACTCTGTTAGGGTCCTATAAATATAGGTAATATGTTTGTTCAATTATCTATTTTAGAAATTTGTTGGTAAGGTTTAGCCTATGAATCACTCAGTATCATAGCCTAAAAGTTTGTTGATCCAAGCAGCCATTTAGTTTTTTAAGTTTGATGGCCAAAAAAAAGTATGGATCTTTGGGAGATTTTTTGCATAATATTTTTTGGTTTAAATCAGGTTGCAGGTGTTTTCATGGCATATTTCTCAAGAGCATATTTCCAATGGTATATCTGGTGCTTCATACCGACACCTAGATCAAAAGGTTCAAAATAAAATATTTTTGTTTTATGTCACATATGCGTTTAACCAAAGATGACAAGACAATTTGTCTTGTAGCGCATAAATTTCGCACAGATCTTCCCCACTGACATTATCCCTCCTCTCGATCGACGATCCTCATTTTTTTTTGCCCGCCCCCCATCGACCTACCTACCTTTATCAACGAAGGGGGGAGTCCAAAAATTTGTCTTCCCCACTCCAACACCACCTAACGTGGCACTCCCGTGTCGTTTCACACCCCCTCCTTCAATTACCACATACGACCTACCCCGCCTATGAAATATTCCTAACTCACTCTCGACGTCACTCACCTTCCCGCCTCTACTCCTCCTCTCCCTGCATGACACATGTCCCCATACACCGCTCACCTTCCCATTGCTACCTCCCCTCTCCCTACACGACACCTGTCCCAACATCTCCTATCTGTTAGCCAATTAACCACTTCCCCCATGACCATTAGCCAATTAACCCCTTCCCCCATGACTGTTAGTTGTCCCGTAATGGTCCCGTGCCCTAACATATATCCCTGCAACCATAAAAACTCAACATTTGCCCCCTTTACACTATTTGATGACTAAAAAATAGTGAAGACTGAGCTAAAATGAAATGCATTTTACGATGGAAGACTGAGGTAAAAAGGCCAAGGTGATTCCAAATATTTTGTGATAGAAATAGAACTCAAAGGGAGATATGACAAATAAATCTGATTTAGAGGACAGTAAGAAGATTTTGCGGAGATAGTTTCAACCTCTTTCTAGATTTCAAGGGAATGAAGACACCTAGCAGAAAAAGATCAACAGTCAATCACCAATTCCATATTTCAATGCATGATACTTGCAGAAATAGCCACATCAAGGATGATTTTAGGGGCTAAATTTCGCTCATGGTCTAATTTTGCATGGTTTTTCCCAAAAAAAGATTCGTCATTCTAAAAATTATTCGCCCAAATTCTATAGGATAAAATTATTTTACCTTAAAAATCGCCAAAAATTTATACACACTATATAAAATCCTTAGAAATTTGAATATTTTTACAAAAATATCGCCAAACATTTATAGTTGGCATATGA